>JANAVB010004613.1:0-27142 GCA_029216955.1 Iris pallida | reverse complement strand
ATGGGATTGGAGGGGAGTAATTCCCTGTACAGGTCCTTTGTGACTTGATTTGGCCACTTGTCCTTGAGCAAGTGTTGTAGAGAGAGCCTGCACTTGACTGCAGGGCATTTGACCCTGTGAGGGAGCAGCAGCAGGCCATAAAGGCCAGGTAGTAGGGCAGGGCCAATTAGCCCCTACCATCCTGTGAATAGCTATGTGTGGGGGGGGGTGTCACAAGAGTAAAGGAATGAGTATGGGTTAGTGGTGGTCTAGATGTGGGAGTGTGTGGAGTGGCAGTGAGGAGAATGACTTAGTTCGTTTTGTGTCCATTTTATCTGGTATTCTCTCTGCCTTCAGCAACCATACGAGGGTAGAAATCTTAATGATGCAAGCTGCTACTTTTCCTGTCTTATTTTCTAATTGCGTTCTTAATGATGCAAACTGCTACTTTCCCTGTCTTGTTTTGTCTGGTGTTCCCTGTCTTGCTTTCTAATTGTGCAAGCTGCTACTTTCCATTTTATCTGGTATTATCTGGTAAAATCTTAATGATCTTTTATGTAAGTCATTTTCTTATTGGGGAATTTCATTCTCAATTAAATATCTATTTTATCTTTGGAGTATATAACTTTTGTTATACTTTAAATATATTCAAGAATAGATATAGAAATCATTTTCCAAATATTTACATTAACTATGGTCTAAATATAATACTACTTTCGGCTCAAAACCTTAGGAAGAAGAAAGAAAGATTTTTCTTTCTACTATTAATTTGAACTTAAAACATACTACAGTTTTATTTTCATCACCTTTCTTTTTGTTACATACTGAAACATGATGACATAGTGGATGTTCTGCAAATCTGCAGACACCACTGAAAGCAATAGCCCAAATATGTATTATACACAATAGGTTTCTTTTTGATTCCATAATGTATATGCAACATTACAAGATATGGTTATTCAGTCATATCATTTTAGTAAATGTGTTTCTTCCCCATCGTGTATTAAGAAAAAGTTACTTGCCAAGTTAAAGGACCTAGAGGAACCATTGATATTAACTCATGCAAGTTAGGCAACTTAAGCTTATGTTCAGTTGCAAGAGATTAAATATGTTGGAGCTAAATCAGAATTAAATTGCAAAAGATTATACCTTGGTGTATCAGCAAAGAAAAGTGTAGTGGCATCTCAGTTTCAAAAAAACAAAATAATAAAATATGGACCTAAAAGAAAAACAGTAACATACTAAATCGTTGCCGTTTGGTGCCAAAGTTCCTGTAAATTAGAGTATCAAGCTATGAACAAGAGAAGAGAAGCCCAAACAATCAGCTGAGAAACCAATTAGAAACTACAACCAACCAGTTAATTAAAACAAATCACTTTGGCCTACATAAATGGAAATGAGTTTCCAGAATTGAACAAGTCTCCTAGAGGTCGAGAACTACACTGAAAACATAGGCAAGTCAACTAGAGGAGAAACAATGGTTAAAGATGGTTAGAATCTACTCTTAAATTAATTCCCTTGACTAGAGCAATCTCTATTTCCACGTTAGTTCTCTCTTATAATCATCATCATTATAATCATCATCACTTTCAAACTGCATAAATTATTCATCACTTTCAAATATTCTTTCCACCTTTTCAATTATTCTTTCAAGCATACTTTAAGCTCTAGTTTCAAACAAGTTGTGTTCAGTCTATCTGGATCTCAACCCATCTACATATTGTTTAAATTGGTCTTTACCGGGCTCCAGTTGGCACAAAAAATGCAGGTTTCGATGTATTAAGAGTGCAGGATAATGGTTGCAGGATAGTATGGTTACTAAAGGGTCTAAACTACATGTTCACAGACTAAACTAAGGAATATGACTGAACATGACTTGATGTCCAAGTCTGAACATTCGACTAAAACAAGTTTGCAAGGGGATGCTGAGCCCAAATGTGAGCATTTACAAATGCCTGATCAAATGAGCAATGGGACAGAACAATAAAGGAAATGTGAATGGTACCTTAGAGTATCAATAATTTTGAAAATATAGGAAATTAGGTAATTACAGTGAAGAGGTATCAGATCATCCCAAGTGAATACCATGTATACCACACATCTATTATGACTAGGCAGAAATTTAGATGGGCAATGGAAGTCCTATATTGTACAGATAAAAGGAAAAGGGGAAACGAGTAGGGTTTGATTCCAGGATATCAACTGTGTTCTGACACTTGAGGTTGAACTATGTTTCAGACCTGGCTAACATCCTACTGCAGGTTGTATCCTCAACTTGACTGAAAGAAATGTGGACTATGGATAGATTAAGTGCAGTGAACATATGAAGGTGCAGGACAAGTGAAGAAGGTGGCTCGACTGGATATTGCTTCCATATCTGAGCATGGAACCATTATCCTGCACTTTTAGTGCCCGAACAACCATTATCCTGCACAACCATTATCACTCAAAAAACATTATCCCTGTACGGGTGACCATCCTTCAAAAAACTCATGTACTTTGTAAAAACATTTTTATTACCAATGCGCTCAGACTCTGTCTCAATAGTGGAAATAGGGCAGGCTTTGTAACCATGTGTCACACAACCAGATAAGTTTTCAAATGCTGGAAAATCATGGATTCCCCACAATAACATTGCCCTCAAAGTGAAGAGTTCCCCCTTGTCCATATCAAACGCCGACACTCCTTCCGCCCAAAGTTGCTTCAACTCATCTACAAGAGGTTCTAAGTATACATCAATGTCCTGACTCGGTGCTTTCGGCCTAGGAATTAACAAAACATCATCTGGAACTGTGACTTCATGCATAACGAGGGAGGAAGGTTATAATGAATCATATATATGGGCCAACAACTATAACCACTAGATAGCACTCCATGCGGATTGAATCCATCAGTAGCAATACCAAGCCAAATATTATGCCCCTCTCTAGCAAACTCTGGCCACTTGCTTTTAGCGATCTCCATTCAGCTGAATCAATAGGATTACGCATGGATTGCCAAGAAAATTTTGCTTCCTTGTGCCATTGCATTTGGCGTGCTATCCATGGTATAGTATACAATCTAGTTAATCTTGGAATTAGAGAAAAGTGTCTCAAAACTTTTCTTGGTTGTTTTATGACTTAATCTACTTTTCTAGACTTTGTCTCCTTAACTGTAAACCTGGGAGTCTGACAACGAGGGCATTCTATTGCATCTGCATATTCCTACCAATACAACATGCAATCATTCTCACATGCATGAATGCACTTGGCCTTCATTCCCAAATCTTTTAGCATTTGTTTCATTGTAGGATACTTGTCAGGTAGTGTATTTCCCTTTGGAAGCCATCGTCTCAATCGCTTCAACAACTCAGTCACGCTATTTTCTGACCAATTGAACTCCTTCTTCAAGTTATGAAGCTCTATAATAGCACATAAAGTTATAAGCCCATCTTCACAGGAATGGTATAGTTTCTTATTTGCTTTTCTCTTGTATTCATGATACTTACTACCATGATCAGGACCGGGGACAAATAGATTATCAGAATCAACACATGTCACATCAGGATTCCTTTGATAACTAGCTTGTTCCATATCATATACTCCATAAGCATCATCAACAAAGTTTTCGAGCGCATCCGCTACATCCCCGCTATGTTCTTCTTGGATTTGATCTTGGATTTGATCTTGGATCTGATCCTCTTCAATAATATGTGGTATAGAATCTGGCACTACGTTCATGTCATTCCTCTCTCCGTGAAAGTACCACTCATCATGTCATGCCCTGAGTCGACAAACCGTTCGTCCCTGGTATTACTTTGCCGATTCGATCGTCTCGCTAAGGCGCGATGCCGTACGAGCCTAGAGTTGCGCTCGTGCAAGGCAAGATGACAAGTTCTCAAATGGTTATCTTTTGATTTTGATATAAATACGCCAAGTCGAAACTTCACAAATAACATCAGAATATAAGGCGCGGTATAGGAAGATAGAAATGCTTTTCACTCATAGCTTGCAACGAAGTGCAAGTCGTAATTTACATTGGATGCCGTTGCGGCTACATTGATTGAACACACAAGGAAATATATTCGACAAGTTGTCTGAACTAACGCTTGTCGTCCCATATATTTGCCCCTTTATACATAAGCCGTCGACTTGAATTGGCTTAAAAATACTTCAGCATAGGAAGAACTTCAAAATGTCTCTTCGTACTTCAGCTCCGGTTTAGTTGAGCGCGCCCGTCGCACCTGGGAAAATCGGGGGAATGGGATTAGCACACTTGCTAAGTGGACGAAACGAACTGACTTGTCTAAACCGACTCTGATTGTTAGGGTAGGCATGCTCTAGAGTTGTATTTCTATTAGAACTAAATGAATTCAGTTCATATTCGATAGCCATCTTTGCGTAATAAGGCATAAAGTGAACCATAGCAGTTTATCATATTTCATACCACGGCCGTGCTCGTCCCTGCATGAAAACAGAGATAATATTTACACCTGCATAAGATAATAGGTGAGCATGCTACTATCTTATATGCGGTCATTGATGTTACACATCACGTGGGACTATCTCAACGGCATTTCGGCCCCCTCAGTCTAGGTTGCAAGCCTGACTGACGGTTCCGAAATGCATCAGTGCCGAAGCACGATTAATCATTCCCCCTAGGTCGAGTCGATTCCGATGCCCCGAATATCGATTCGAGGAAAATATCAACTTGTGCACAAGCTGTCCATGACCATGCCAATGCGTGAACAGTTTATATATGCAACCAGTTTTGTATAACACGGACAGTATTGAACGACATTATCATTTCCTCCAACTCATGCAACATTTCACTTTCCCCAAGCCGTACTCCGATTTAGCGTCCCGTAGGCACCAAATTGTCTGAGGCATCATAACCCATAATCGACGTTTCGTATTATTTTGCAGCACGTAAAATCGTCTATCTTTTTACTACAACCTTAAACTTTATGGTTTATGTGATAGACTTGTATTTTCAGAGTGAAATTCTCTAAATCGGTACGTTTTCCCGAGTTCTTGGACTTAGTGTATTGGCATGCAATTAACTTGGCATCGTTCGATTTGAATGAATTCGAAGCAAGGAATAAGTTTGTGGGACGGAGTAGAAAAGAAGGGGCCGAATCACCCACCGATTACTTTGCTTCGTGCCGACCGTCCAAGCGCTATGCAACGTCAATCCTTAGTTACGCAAGCTCCTGCAATGGCACCAACGCTTTGTTAGAATTCCTTCTTTTCCCCTTGAATCGAAATTGTAATTGCATCCAAGAAAACGACGCGAAAGCACTTCATCAAGCCCAGCGGCAAAGCTCCAAGAAAATCATACAGCGGTCTGGTCCCGTCGAAGGGACTCTTATAGAGAGCTCACTCGCCGAGACGCAGCCCGCTGCATCTAGGACTTATTCCAACAGAAGTCGTTCCATTAGTTGCATCGATTCTCGTAACTTCTGTCCAAATCGATTTGAATCGATACGGCAAGGCGTTAACGTTTACCAAGCTTAGCGATCGAGTCAGATGGCCATCTAAGTTCTCGGCCGATCTGACTCGACACAAGCATATTATGAAGTTCCGTCGCCTATCGAAAGCGGGGCGCTACATAATATACCCAGAAAAAGTTTCGTCCCAAAACTTAAGAACAAGGGTCTGACCTTAATTTAAACAAACAACATAGGGTACTTCTCTTTCATCTCCGCCTCCATCTCCCATGTCGACTCCTCGACTATGGTTCGGCCAAAGCATGCGGACCAAGGACATCGACCGATTTTGCAGAACCTTCTCCTTGCGGTCCAAAATTTGAATAGGCTTCTCCGAGTAAGACAAGTCAGTACGTAGCTCCAACTGATCGAAGCTAACCACATGACCTGGATCGTGCACATATTTTCAAAGTTGTGAAACTTGGAAAACATCGTACACATCAGCTAAGTCAGGAGATAGTGCGATCCGATAAGCAACCGTCGCAACTCGCTCAATGATCTCGAAGGGGCCTACAAATCTCGGGCTCAAGTTGCCTTTAACGCCGAACCGCATCACACCGCGCATGGGCGTTACTTTCAGAAACACATGGTCCCCGACCAAGAACTGTAGCGGTCGTCGACGAAGATCTGCGTAGCTCTTTTGTCAACTTTGTGCGATGCGAAGTCTATCTCAAACCAAGCGGACCTTTTCGACGGCCTGCTCCACCAGTTCCGGTCCAAGCACTTATCGCTCTTCGACTTTATCCCAGCAAATCGACGAACGGCACTTTCTCCCGTAGAGCGCTTTGTATGGAGCCATCTGAATGATCAACGGATAACTGTTGTTATACGCAAACTCCGCAAGCGGCAAATGCGTATCCCAACTAGTCTTTAGGTCGATCGCACACAGACGCAACATGTCTTCTAGGATCTGATTTACCCTCTTCGTCTGACCGTCTGTTTGGGGATGGTAAGCCGAACTAAAGTTCAGTTTGGTTCCCATCGCCACTTGAAGGCTCGTCCAGAAACGCGATAGGAATCTCCCGTCTCTGTCCGAAATTATTGAAGCCGGTACCCCGTACAGTCGAACAGTCTCATCGACGTAGATTTGTGCTAACCGATCGATGCTCCATCCTACTTTGGTTGCGATGAAGTGAGCCGACTTGGTCAATCTATCAATAATGACCCAAATTTTATCATTCCCCCGCGGCGTCTTCGGAAATCCCACAATGAAATCCATCGAGATATTGCCCCACTTCCACTCGGGAATGGCGATATTCTGCAGCTCGCCGCCTGGCCTTTGGTGCTCCGCCTTCACCTGCTGACACGCCATGCATTGCGATACGAACGTAGCCACATCTTTCTTCATGCCGTGCCACCAAAAGTTTGTGCGCAAGTCCTTGTACATCTTGGTGCTTCCAGGATGTAACGAGTACTTCGCATAGTGCGCCTCCGTCAGAATTTCTTTTCTGAGTTTGGCAGTTTCAGGAATGCAGAGCCTTCCCTTTAGTCGCATCGTCCTGTCTCGATCTTCTACAAAGTTAGTCGTCCTTTTCGTTGAAATCAGCTCGTGCATTTTCTTCAGAAATGAGTCATCCTCCTGTGCGGTCTTTATCTTGCTAAGCAGGCTCGATCCTAACTTCAGTTGAGCTAGGTGCAGGAGTCGATACTCAATTCCGAGTTCAATACCCATCGCTTCAAGGTCTCGCTGTATCTCCTTGTTTATGGCCAGTGTTCCCATAAACATTCTGCTGAGTGTGTCGGCCACCACGTTTCCCTTTCCCGCTGTATAGTCGATCGTTAGCTCGTAATCTTTTATGAGTTCGAGCCAACGTCACTGTCGTAGGTTGAGTTCGCGTTGCATAAATAAGTACTTCAGGCTTTTGTGATCTATGTAGATTCTGCATGCCACACCATAGAAGAGTGCCGCCATAACTTCAACGCAAAGACGATCGCCGTCAATTCTAGGTCGTACGTCGGGTAGTTTTTCTCGTGCTGCTTCAACTGCCATAAAGCGTAGGAGATGACTTTGTCTCTCTGCATGAGTACGCACTCGAGGCCAGTCCCGACGCATCGCTGAATATCTAAAAGCCTTCTGGACTGTCTGGAAGTGCAAGGATTGGAGCTGAGACGAGCCGTTGCTTCAACTCTTGGAAGCTGGATTCACAGTCATCGCTCCATTCAAATACTACTCCCTTCTGGGTGAGGCGAGTCAGAGGCGACGCTAGTTTTGAGAAAATTCGCACGAATCTACGATAGTAGCCCGCTAAGCCCAGTAAACTCCGGATATCGCTAGTCGAGGCAGGTCGTTTCCAATCCACCATCACATCAATCTTCTTTGGGTCCACCGCGACACCTTCGGCAAAGATTACATGTCCGAGGAATGTCACGCTACTCATCCAAAACTCGCACTTACTCTACTTGGCGTACAATTTGTTTTTACGCAGAATCTGCAGTACCGCCTTCAAATGTTTTACATGTTCTTCACGATTCTTTGAGTAGACCAGGATATCGTCGATGAATACAACTATAAATTTATCTATTTGAGGTCGGAAGACTCAGTTCATCAAATTCATGAACGCGGCTGGGGAATTCGTCAAACCGAACGGCATGACGAGAAATTCGTAATGACCATATCGAGTGCGGAAGGCATACTTCGATATGTCGTCGGACTTGATCTTCAATTGATGATAGCCTGAACGAAGATCAATTTTTGAAAATATTGTCGCACCTTGCAGTTGGTCAAACAAGTCGTTGATTCGCGGCAAAGGATACTTGTTTCGCACAGTCGCGTTGTTGAGTTTCCGATAGTCGATGCATAGCCGCAACGACCCATCCTTCTTCTTCACGAATAGTACGGGAGCACCCCACGGAGAGACGCTAGGGCGAATAAATCCGCGAACTAAACTCGTGTAATTGCACCTTCAGCTCCTTCAATTCTGCTGGAGCCATTCGGTAAGACGCCTTGGATATCGGCCGTGTATCCGGAAAGGTATCGATGCTGAATTCTATTTCTCGATCCGGCGGCATCCCTGGCATCTCATCAGGAAAAACGTCAGGAAAATCTGCCACAACATCAGTCTGCATTGGGTTTGTATTCTCCTTCCGCGTGTCTCGGACTGACGCCAAGTATCCCGCGCAGCCGGAACGCAGCATACGCCTCGCCGAGATTGCCGACACTATCATTGCCGTCTTTGAGACCGCACCGCACGAATATGAGAACTCTGTCTTGCCAGGAAGACGAAACACCACTCTCTTCTCCGCGCACTCGATCGTTGCACGACAAGCGCCCAACCAATCCATGCCCAGTATTACGTCGTAATCTTTGATGTCTAGTACGACGGCATCCAAAGATAGATATCTTCCTCTGATGCAAATATGGCCATCCCTACAAATAAAGTTTACGGGCATATCGACTCCCGATGGAGTGCTAACGCTAATATTTATATCTAGTGATTGCATGGTTATTTATTTTCTCTCGTAAAATCAGCAGATATAAAGCTATGTGTCGTACCCGAATCGAATAATACTCGAGCAGGTATTTTTGTAGAGTAATATACCTGTTACAACCGTATCGGACGCAAGCGCCTCGTCCCGAGTTAAGGCATAAACTCGGCCTTGAGCTCCGTGGCGTTGGTTCTGTTGGTTGACGGGCACCGCATTCGCGCCTTGCAGTATCGGCGCTTTATGCGGATTCGGAATGTTCCTTGGTGGGTTATGTTGATTCTGAACTTTCTGCGGGCAATACGTTGCTATGTGGCCTACCTCGCCACACTTGAAGCAGGCTCTTGTCAAGCAATCGGTGGTTCGGTGCCCACGCCTACCATATCTACTGCAATATGGTCCGCCATGGCCCCGGTTATCAAATGTGTTCGGACGTCTAGATATTCCCGATCCTCCGGCATCGTTAGGACGCTTGTTGAAGTTGTTACGAACGACAGGCACGGCCCTTTGCGACATACGGCCAAAGATCTGCTCACTATCAAGTGCGGCTTCGTAGGATTTATGATAAGTTTGGCATCGTTGGTTCATGATGTTCCTACGCAGTTCGTCGTTGAGGCCTTGCTGAAAACGCTCGCACCATTCTTCTTTGTTAGGCAGGAAGTCGTCGGTAAATTTTGCAAGTTTCGAGAAGCTTGCATCATAATCTTCAACACTCATATTCCCCTGCCTCAACATCATGAACTCATCCCCCTTCTGTCGACGGATGGCGCGAGGAACGTACTGCTCAAGGAAGGCTGCCTTGAATATTTCTCAAGAAATCTTTTTGTTGGAATTGGTTTCACAGATCTCTTGTTTCTTCGCCGCCCATCAATCATGTGCTCTTAGTTGTAACTTCAGCGCCGCACAGGCCACCCTCTGGGACCCTTCGATGCAGAGGAGATCGAACAAGTCCTCCATCTCTGCGAGCCATCCCACTATCATGTCGGGCTCTGCTTGGCCGTTGAACTTTGGCGGTTTCATTTTGCGAATCTCCTTCACTTTGAACATAGAAGGAGAGTTTATTATTTGCGGGAAGACTTCTTCCTCCTCGTCTTCTTCTTCATTACCTTGCTTTTCTTTGGGCTCTTCGTCCGTCGTCTTGGTATTGCCCACCATTCTGCTCACTATCTGAGTCAGGGCATTCAACTGTTTCTGTTGCGCCTCAAATTGGGCTTTGAATTGTGTCTGAAGCTGTTGCAGCTGCAGTTCCATCAACTGTAGCATCCTCTCCATAGTCGTCTCGCTAGGGCCAGTACTTTTCGTGTCCGACGTACTATCTACAGTTTGGGTTGGGGGGGATTGTTTCTTTTCTTAGTCATTCCTACAAAATATAGTAAACCCTGTTAGTATTTTTCAAAATATCTACGGGCTTACCTGTATGGAGCTTTTATTTCACGCAGCATATCAACAAGCATTCAATCAAGCCATCGTAACGGACATTCCAACAATGAAACATCTTTCGAAAATCCGAGGAAACATAACTGTGCTTTGATTCCAATTTGACACGCCCCGAGTCGACAAACCGTTCGTCCCCGGTGTTACTTTGCCGATTCGATCGTCCTCGCTAAGGCGTGATGCCGCACGAGCCTGGAGTTGCGCTCGTGCAAGGCAAGATGACAAGTTCTCAAATGGTTATCTTTTGATTTTGATATAAATACGCCAAGTCGAAACTTCACAAATCATATCAGAATATAAGACGCAGTATAGGAAGATAGAAATGCTTTTATTCATAGCTTGCAACGAAGTGCAAGTCGTAATTTACATTGGATGTCGTTGCGGCTACATTGATTGAACACACAAGGAAATACATTCGACAAGTTGCCGGAACTAACGCTTGTCGTCCCATACTTTCGCCCCTTTATACATAAGCCGTCGACTTGAATTGGCTTCAAAATACTTCAGCATAGGAAGAGCTTCAAAACGCCTCTCCGTACTTCAGCTTCAGTTTAGTTGAGCGCGCCCATCGCACTGGGGAAATTGGTGGAATAGGATTAGCACACTTGCTAAGTGGACGAGACAAACCCACTCGTCTAAACCGACTCTGATTGTTAGGGTAGGCATGCTTTAGAGTTGTCTTTCTATTAGAACTAAATGAATTCAGTTCATATTCGATAGCCATATTTGCGTAATAAGGCATACAGTGAACCATATCAGTTTATCATATTTCTTACCACGGCCATGCTCGTTCCTGCATAAAAACAGAGATAATATTTACACCTGCATAAGACAATAGGTGAGCATGCTACTATCTATATGCGGTCATTGATGTTACGCATCACGTGGGACTATCTCAATGGCATTTCGGCCCCCTCAGTCTAGGTTGCAAGCCTGACTGACGGTTCCGAAATGCATCAGTGCCGAAGCACGATTAATCATTCCCCCAAGGTTGAGTCGATTCCGATGCCCCGGATATCGATTCGAGGAAAGTATCAACTTGTGCACAAGCTGTCCATGACCATGCCAATGCGTGAACATTTTATATATGCAACCAGTTTTGTATAGCAAGGACGGTATTGAACGTTATTATCATTTCCCCCAACTCATGCAACGTTTCATTTTCCCCAAGCCGTACTCTGATTTAGCGTCTCGTAGGCACCAAATTGTCCGAGGCATCATCACCCATAATCGACGTTTCGTATTATTTGCAGCACGTAAAATAGTCTATCTTTTTACTAGAACCTTAAACATTCTGGTTTATGTGATAGACTTGTATTTTCAGAGTGAATTTCTCTAAATCGATACGTTTTCCCGAGTTCTTGGACTTAGTGGATTGGCATGCAATTAACTTGGCATCGTTCGATTTGAATGAATTCGAAGCAAGGAATAAGTTTGCGGGACAGAGTAGAAAAGAAGGGGCCGAATCACCCACCAATTACTTTGATTCGTGCTGACCGTCCAAGCGCTACGCAACGTCAATCTTTAGTTACGCGAGCTCCTGCAATGGCACCAACGCTTTATTAGAATTCCTTCTTTTTCCCTTACATCAAAATTGTAATTACATCCATGAAAACGACGCGAAAGCACTTCATCAAGCCCAGCGGCAAAGCTCCAAGAAAACCATACAGCGGTCCGGTCCCGTCGAAGGGACTCTTATAGAGAGCTCACTCGCCGAGACGCAGCCCGCTGTATCTAGGACTTATTCCAACAGAAGTCGTTCCATTAGTTGGATCGATTCTCGTAACTTTCGTCCAAATCGATTTGAATCGATGCCGCAAGGCGTTAACGTTTACCAAGCTTAGCGATCGAGTAAGATGGCCATCTAAGTTCCCGGACGATCTGACTCGGCGCAAGCATATTATGAAGTTTCGTCGCCTATCGAAAGCAGGGCGCTACATTATATGTTGGTTCCATACCAAACATAACGAAGTGTTTTTCCACTGTTTCAAAAAAAAATCTTTTAGAATTTTTGTACTTCATACAAGGGCATGGGCATGTACTAATCCCTGGTGGTGAGTGGTTCTCCACAAAGCTCATGAAATATCGAACACCTTCTATGTATTCGACATTATTTCTGTGTGGATTTTTAATCCACTCTCTTGAACGTCTTGACATAATATAAATGACGTTACCCTCTCAATTGTGAACCTAATAGACAAGCAAGATTAAGACAAATTAGATCATCAAGACAAGTAAATAATTATCTCCATTAAAAATTATTATAGGACTGTGATATGCCAATAGCATTGCATTTAAGTTATTTAATAACTTTGCACTTAACTAAATTACGATATGATTCTATTTGCCTATTAACAATCATATGCCTTTTATTTAGAAATCAGCAACTTTTTATTTCAGAAACTGAAATTCAAAGTTCAAACACAAATACTTCTATTTAGAAATTGAACAATATGCCTTTTAAGAAATCATATGCCTTATCAATTGATGGAATGACTAAAGGAAATGCAAATTACAATTTCTAAACTGAGGACACGTCGGGAAGCCTTTCTTTGAAGAGGACACGTTGGAAAGCCTTTCCTCTTCGGCGCCCCACTCCCAACATCACTATCGAGGACATTTGACATCTTTAGGGATGACATCTAGCATGTATGGAGATTTCAAAAACTCGGACCACTTTCTTTTAGCCGACTTTTTTAAACATGAAAGATTTTCTCTTTGTTTTTAATAAGTAGATGGTGTTATTATCATGAATAATATCATGCTAATGCAAATGGCAGTTCATTTATTATGAATACAATGGGTGAGCAAGAAAAGTAAACTCCTCTCACAACCCGCTCGTTTCATGTTTCTAAGGTACAAGTACAACCACATGAATTATCGTAGAAAACAATTTGCACTCCCTAGTTTAAAGAAAACTTAAGACACCTCTGGTACAGGGATCAGGTATAAATAACGTGTAAACTCACATAAGAACAAAAAGGTCAATTTCGATGGTTCAGAAATAATTTGCACTCCCTAGTTTAAACAAAAAGGCTAGATCTGTCTTCATATTATTGGGGCAAGTTGAATATACCTAAGAATTCATAAAAGCCTTATGTGAACCAAGTGCCATACCAAAAGATCATTAGAACGATCTAAAAACCATAATATGATGAAAGAAATTACTCTTCAAACAAGAAGTCAACAAAAACAGAAATCTCACCAATGTTGGCTGAGGAATGCTGATATCGGCTGCGAGTTTGATGATGCTCGTCCGCAAGTCGATGACGGAATCTCTTCTAGACATCTAAAGCAGGAAAAAAATTATTTTCCTAAAATTAGTACTACAGATACTCAAAATATACTAGCAGGAATCTCTTATAGACATCTAAAAAATTATTTTCCTAAAATTAGTACTAAATAAAACCAAATGTTATGCCCTAAAGTAAAATCAAATGGTATATAAATTTGTTACTGGTAAGTGAATTTTTTTCCCATGGGAAAAGCTTGGTAGCTTTGTCATCAATTTGCCCTAAAATAAAATAAAATGTTATGCCCTAAAGTAAAATCAAATGACGAGTAAATTTATTTTTCCTATGGGAAAAGCTTGGCAGCGTGGTAACCATTCTCAGAGGACTGTAGTCTTCAACGACATGCCCTAAAATTGTTTCTTCCCTAACTTTAATTTTTAAAATCTGTCCGACTCCCTAACATTTTTTGTAGAGAAGAAAAATAAGAGACTTCACCGGAGGAGAAAGAGGGAGGAGGAGAAGAAAAATAAGAGTCTTCAAGGACATGTTAGGGAGTTGGACGAGGAGGAGGAGGAGGAGGAGGAGGAGGAGAAAGAGAGAGGCACTCGGAGGAGAGCTGAGTCTCCACCGGAGGAGAAAGAGTGAGGGAGGCACTGCTGCTGAGAGCTGCGGATTTTTGATCGGGTTTTTCATGGGGAGGGAAATGAAAAAATTTTCTCCCAAACCTATTCCTAACACTCCCTGTCACGTGGAAGGCACAAGCTATCAACTTTACCAATGGTTTGGAAGTGTTACCAAATAAAAAGAAGTGTTATTTATATTATATTTTAGTTTTTCTATTTATGCCAACGGATTATTGTGTTGCTAACGGTTTTATATGGTTGGCAATTAGTAACATTAAAAAACCATTGGTAAGTGAAAAAAATTGGTGTTGGAAAATCCCCCTTTTGGTGTAGTGATCCATCTACTGCCGTTCATAGCGCCATTTGGCTGTTTCTTGTCCCGAATTGACATTGATTGCTACCTTGACTAATGATTGATCATGCGTTCCTAGTTGGAACTAAGAGACTGGCTAGTCGTCTTATTGAATTGAATGAGACACGTTCATGAATGAACCATGAACCATTATGATCGACTAGCCGATCCGAACATGGGCATATGGACACATGCTGACTTCCATTTTTTCTGCAAAGGCACCATGCTTTCCTGTTCGTTTTTCTACGTACTTTACTTATTGCCGTTTGGTACCGACATGTTAGTCAGACTGTCTTGCACTTACCTTTACATAATTGTAACTAAGTCAGACTGCAGCTGATAACAATTGTGTATACCTTGCTATATCGTCTGGTTATGTTTTATACGACCAGATCTCAAGAACATTTTGACTGAGTGTTCGGGACGCCTTACTGCTTTATCTTATATGTTCTCTATTATTACTTCTTTTTTGAATAATTGAGACAATAGATGTTGAGTGACCATAGTGAGACTTTTATGTAGTATGCACCACTTCATCTCTTAGACAGCATTGATATTATACGGTATTCATCTACCCGTAATACGTAGTTGGCTGAGTCATTCCCCCGCTCTCCGGTATTCTGGTTCTGGGGTGTGACAAGGTTTTAGTGGTGGCTCATGCAGGTCTGATTTCAGACTGTGGGGTGTTTTAATTTATAGGATGTCTCAATCACACATGTTTCCCCTTGATCTCATGATTTGTTGTTTTCGACCCTAGCTTGACCTTCCACTATTTTTTGACTTCATTGATCATTCATGTCTGGTCGTTTGATTGTTCTCTCGTCCCTTTTTAGGGGCATTTCGTCCGCATCTGCTAGAGCTGGACAGCAACAACAAGGGCAACATGGACACCGAGACCCTGTTGATCAACAACAAGGGCCAGTACTACCTCAAGAGACCATCCAAGAAGAGGTGATAGTAGAACCAGCAGCTGGATCGCAGTATCCGGAGGTTCCAACACCACCAACAGTTCCACCTACCCCCGTGAAAGTAGACACACCAGCCCTTCTAGAGATCATGAGAGGGATGATGGCTACTCAAACATCAGATGTTGGCCCAGCAATGCATGCACACTTAGCTGCAAGAGCAGAATGTATTACTCAACCAAGGATTGTAGACGACTTTGGAAAGAGGGATGAGGACAGATTCAGGAGCATCGACCAGATTTTGCAAGTACAACCCCCGTCGTTTCGAGGGCACGGAAGATGCCATTTTGGCATATACATGGCTTAAGGACATCGAGGCTATTCTGACAGCGGCTACGGTACCGACGGAAGAACGTGTGGATCTAGTAAAGCTATTACTTCAGGACCTCGCACGTGATTGGTGGGAATCAGAAGAAGTGGACATCAAACGTCCTGTTGCTTGGGACAATTTTACTGCAAGATTCAAGACGAAGTACTATGGAGTTGTGGCATATTTTGAGCTATAACAGAAGTTTATCAACCTCAAGCAGGTCGGCAAGACAGTTGCTTATGTAGCAGAGTTCTGCAGACTGAGTAGGTTCCCCGGAGATGGTAGCAACAGAGAGCCAGAGGGCTATGAGGTTTTCGCAAGGGTTTCATCTCGAACTCTTGCAATTGATAGAGAGGCACAACTACCAGACTTTCGATGAGGTATTGACGACAATCCGGAGGCATGAGATCACCATCCAGAGGATCACATGTAGGACTGGAGGTCATAAGAGATCTCACAATCAGATTGAAGGAGGAGGGGGAGCAACGCCTCGAGATACGGCAACCCTTGGCATTCACATTCACGATGTGGCAATGCGAGGGCCAGCACCCCCAGAAAGGAAACAACAGCAACAGAGGAAGAACCAGCAACCTCCAACGGACTGTACTTATTGTGGGAAGGCAGAGCATACTAGAGATGTCTGTCAGGCATTGAACGGACAGTGTTTGGTATGTGAAAGTCCAGATCATCGGGTTTCCACCTGTCCTATGTGTTCGAGTCCAATAGGACCAGCGGTAGCGGTGATACCGTTGGTACAACGCCCGTTGTTGTCACAGGCTCAGATGTTTCGGCAGCAGGGACTGCCGATGCAGCAGCAACAACATAGGCCACCCCAACATCATCCAGGCAGAGGCCAGCAGCAGCACCAGGCTAGGCCGCAACATGGAAACCAACAAGGAGGCCGAGGGCAGGCATTCAATCTGTCCTTTGAAGAGGCATTGGCATCGGGGGATTGTAGAAGCATGGAATTTTACGATCAGAAATCCTATGCGCCAAATACTACATGCGCCAAGAAGTTCAGACAAAGTACTTTGACACAGCAAAACAAGAATATAGACATTAAAAGAAAATTTTTATTTCATATAAAAGTCTATTACATGTCTTAAAAAGGGCTGTACAAAGGAGAACTTCTACAAAAAGAAAAGTCCCTAAGTCTACAGGCAGGCGCAGCATCATCATGCGCTCTCGAACAGGCGCATCTCACCATGCGCTCTCAGTCAGGCGCATCCCACCATGCGCTCCCAGTCGGGAACATCCCTTCCACAGCTCAGTTATGTGCATCCTCAGTTATGTGCATCCCTTCAGCAGCTCAGTTATGTGCCACTCTTCCAGCCAGGCTCACCGCCATCTAAATGCTTCGACTAATAAAGCATTTATTGAGCAGAACGAGGGTGGAAATCAACCCTCTTGCTGGAGGAAGTGTAGCACCCAGTTTCCCAAATGAGGGTAATTTTGAAATTTTGTGTTTATAATTATTTTAATAATGATTTTTAATTCATGATATAATTTTTGGTGATTTTAAGTTATTTTAAAATTATTTAAATCAATGACTTGTGGTTTTGACGTTTTGCTAGTGAAACCCTAGAGACTGTTTGACCTAGAGCCTAACCATGTGATTATGATATTTTAATGTCATTTTTGGCCTAAGGATATTTTTGCATTTGACCTCTTTGAATTATTTTGATTTTATTTTATTATTTATGATATTGTTTGGGGTTATTTGAGTCGGGTTCGAATTTCAACTCATTCCGACTTGTATCGGGGACCCGGGGTAGTTTGACTCT
Organism: Iris pallida; assembly: GCA_029216955.1. NCBI lineage: Eukaryota > Viridiplantae > Streptophyta > Magnoliopsida > Asparagales > Iridaceae > Iris > Iris pallida. The sequence continues at coordinate 9,572 of JANAVB010004613.1, read as the reverse complement.
AGTGGGACCCACACACTAGTTAGGCATGGCCCACGTGATATTAATTTTAGTCCACATAATAGAAATATTTTAGTTAGAGGTTAGACTAATTATTATGGATAAGGTTAGTGTGATTAGAGACTTTAGAATGACTAATTTAGCCCCAACCAATTAGCCCTTTCCTAATACTCATAGAATAGGTTAGTAGGGGCTTTTGGACTTTTCCTAATAGGACAAAACCACCTTTATGGCCAGTCACAATAAGGATAGGGTTGAGCCTCCCATTTGTCATTATCCATTTATTTTTCTCTCTCTTGTTCTTCTCCAAATTCCTAGAGAGCAATCCCTAGCAATTTCTCCACCAAATCCTTCCATTTCACCACCAAATCTTCTTTCCTTCTCCATTCTAGCCAAGGAGGAAGCTACCCAAGTTTGGGAGGATTCGGAGCACGTTCGTGTCCTTTTGGAATCTCTACGTGTCGGTGTCGCTTCGGGAAGGTTTTTCTTCGATTCGATCTACCGGGAGGTATAAATCCCTTCTCCTTTTCATTTTCTCATGCATATAGGTCTATTTTAAACCCATAGGAATGATCCCCACAGTTGTATCTCCATTTATGTCCATTTTGTGTCCATTTGGAGGTCATATGAGTGTCCTTTGCGTTGTGGATGTGTTCATGTTACATATAGATTTATTATATATATATTGTAATGAGAGTGTATCTATATTTATATATGTAATAAATGGTTCATGATGATTATATAATCAAGTTTGTGAGTGTGTTTCCTCATATTATTATTGTTATTATTGTTGTGGATAATTAGGATATATTGTGTATTCTTTTGGCTCAAACTATCTAAATCCGTCATGATTTTTATCCACGTTTTTAATTTCAGCCCTAACTTAGAAATGTCATAACTTCTAGCTCAAAGCTCGGTTTAATCTCCCGTTTTTTTAAAAGAAGCGTATTGAAGTTAGCTTTCCAAAAACATGTATTAATAGGCCTAATTCTTTCTGTAACTTTCTGGAGAATTATTTGAGTGTCAGCTGTACGAAAGACAAACGCGTTCTCGGTGTTTTCGCGATTCCGGGAGTTTCCGAAAACGAAAATATGATCCGTTTAAAGTTTCGGAAAGCTAACACATAGATCTATAACATAATTTAATCCTAGAATTTAATTCATGCTGAGTTGGTACAGTATTGATTATTAGTAGGAGTTACTATTCGGCATATGCATTTTGTGCACCCTTGTGTGTAATATAATGTTCTATTTGATTTTAACCCATGTTAATGTATATACATTATGTAACTAAATAGAGAATGCAAGCATGATTAAATGGTTAAAAAATGATGTATAAGGTGTAAGTATCCTATCTAATGTAAGCATGTATAAGTATGGCTTGTAATGAATATGTAGATTCCATAGTATGTAATGTATGGTGCATATAGTGGTACAAGAGAATAATGAATGATGAATGAATGTAAGCATGAATGTAATGTAATAATAAATTTAATGTATGCAATATACAAGTTAATGAGATATAATGTTCTATGTTAACACAAATCCTATATTACCTCATGTACCCCTTACACTATGTTGACACTATCACACTTGACACTTTGTTCACTTACACTTTGACACTCTTTGATATGTATACACTATGTATGCCCATTTAAACCTCACTTGCCCCTTTGCCATGTTCACATACACACACATAGCCTCTTAAATAAGTATTTATGAATATAGTTAACTTAGCTATGTATGTATATATATATGTTAGCATATTGTGTTGTAATATATAAGTTTATATAACCATTTGAAATGCCATGATTATAGACCTAATGTTAAATACCAATATGCATGTGTATATATGTGTAGACATATATAGCTTAAAGTAATAGATTATCTAGTGTATATCCAATGTAAATTCTTGCCTATTTGAGTATTGAATAATTGCATGCTATATAGAGTTGGGTGTATGTTGGCTTGTATAGCCTCGTATTGATGTGTGCTTGCTAGAATAGTCTTGGTTAGGCCTAGTAAGACTTGCTGGGTTAGGACATGACCTAGTTTGACCTAGTTTGACTAGTGCAGTTGACCAGAGTTGACCAAGGGTTGACTTTGGCCTAGTTTGACCTAGATTCATGTAGAATGCATTGTAGTGCTTTATATTACCCTTCTGGACATGTTGTGACTTGTGCTATTCTAATTAGGAGCCAGACACCTCTCCTCGGACAGTATCTTTACCTTGGACATTCAGATATCAGGCGAGTACATTCTCTGATCATTTCATAACTTGTTTAGAATTATATTCCTGCTCTACCTTATTTGATGCTGTCACGATATTATCACGGATTGGTACTATATGGATCCCTACATTGAGATGTTATCCCCCTCGGGAGCATCGGATACATTATGTCATGTGTTTCGTGTATATCATGTATTCCTCGCTCTCATGTTATTCATGTTTCTCATGTGCTTCATGCTCATTCATGCATGCTCGTGTACACTCATGTGCTCTCATGAATCGGTCATGTTTCTCATGTATCTCATGTATAACCTATATTATATGTGCACTCATTTATGAGCCTTCATGTGAATTTCATGTGCACCCATTTTTGGGCCCCCCATGTGAACTTCATGTGCACTCATGTATGAGCTCTCATGTATACTTTATGTGCACCCTTTATGGGCTTCATGTGAAAACCATGTACGTAACATAACTTGTTTGGATCCTTGTGTATTGATTGGGGTATGGGGGAGTATAAATAGTCATGAGAATAATTCCAAAGTAGTATAGCCATGTGCGCCTCTTTAGTATAGTCATGTGCAAATCCCGCCATTCACATGTCGACTGTGTACTCTAAATCACTAGTCACTGGTAGCTCTCTACTTATAGTAGATATTTCTATTACAGTTCTCTCTCTGTTTACATCATGTACTTTCTTTCTGTTTCATGTATCGTACTCTCTTGCATGTTTATATTTTCTAACCTGTTATGATCTGCGTGAGATGTATTGTGCTCGCTCCCGTCCGGACTGGACCTGTTGATAAATTTTACAGATAGCCTGGAGGTTGACTGCTAGCCTAGAGGAGACACTTTAGAGGTTGTTTAGATAGTTATTTCATTTTGTCTGGAGTTGTATTCACTTTGTGGATTACTGTATTTGAGTTTTGAGATGTATTTCTGGGTTTATGTATCTTAGACACTTAGACTTCTATCTGTTGTATCTCTTTTCGATTTCATGTTTTATCTATCTTCCTTTATGCTCTACCTTAGATGTGATTGAGTTTACATTATGCTATGTCACCCCCATTCGGGGAGTATAAACTGTTTAGTCTTATACTGTTAGATGCATTGAGACCTAGGACAGCGTTCTACCGCCGACACTGCGGCGTAGGCTGGGCGTTGTTACGTTTTCGTGCCCTAACTCTAGGGTGCGGGTCGTGACATGGTTTTAGTGGTGGCCCATGCAGGTCGAGTTTATGTAGTGGTATTCGAACTAGAGTACCACTACAGCCTGCAGTAGGAATAGGATATATTTTTGAAGTACTCAATCACAGTTAGGATCGCTTGAGAGATTCCTGGGACGACCCTTGAGAATTTATTTTAACTTCGATTTGAAAACTCTCTTCCCTTGATTTAATTATCTTTACTTTCTGTTGTAAACTTGATTTTATAGATTATTGTTGAATTCGAGTTGTATTTATTGATTTTGATGGATGATTGTCGAATTTGAATTTTGATGATAGCTATTGCATCCGAGTTTGTATTTGGATGATTTTTGTTCATTTTTGAATTTTGGTGTCGTTGATAATTGATTAATTTTTGGGTATTCATGTTGTTGAATTTAATTTTTGGCAAGATGAAATTATATGGGCTAGGTCATCTATGTTATGGAATCTATTCTTCTATAGTCACATTAGCCAGCATGGTGAGGACATATAGTCTGACCCTGGATATTTTTCGGGTGTGAGAATTTAAGGTTTTTGCACAGCCAAGCTAGCGTACACGCAAAAATGTTAAATACCATGATTCTAGGATATGTGCATAAGTCAAGGGCTCTGTGGATTATCGTAGCCTTGCTTACTAATATGACGAGGATTTAGAGTACCATGATTTTGGATAGACGCCATATGATTATCAGATTGCACCTTAAATATTTTTGAACATATTTTCTCTACTTTTGTTCAGTCATTCAAAAACAGAATTATATTTGTTTGTTTGTCTAGTTTCTATTATTTAACTCAGGGGTAAGGGTAAGTTTAGTTGGTTTTATAAACCTTGTGTAATTTCTTGCTATAAGTTTTTCATAATACAATGAATCGATGATTTTGTTAGACTTTATCTTGATTGATATTTAACTCGGATTTCAAAACGGTTCCTTTTTAAACAGATAAGCAGAACCGATTTTATCGTTATTTCTTTCTTGCTATTATTCTTGTATTAAATAATAATGATATAAAACTGTCTTGATTTCGTCAATCACCTGCTTGCAATTTTGGTTAGGAATTCAAATGTTAGTCTTAACGTAAAATTAATTTTTTTTATATTGGGACATGAGAATATATATATGAATACATATAGCAGACACTTTGCTTAACACGTATACATGCTACACTTGATTTTTCACCTACCTGAATACCTAATTAATATGTTGTTGATGTTAAATTTTCAAAACCCTATATTTCTGATTCTCTGCTTTCCTAGCTTAACCCGTAATTTAATATAAAATTTCATGATAATAGTTTATTTATACTAATGCACATGTATGTTTATACATAGGGTGTCAATTCAAAAAAATTGGTTGAGTTTTGTGTTAAATTTGAAAAATCTGAGACTGTGTGCATATTAACCCTTAATACTGAATTCCAATATTTAGTTAAATATACTGTTTATTTTTCTTTAATATAATATTTAAAGCTGTGTACATTGTTGTATGTAGGGATATTTAAAGCTGAATTTACATGTTAGTTGTGATAAACATTGAGTTGGTTTTAATGTTCAAATTTCTCCAAAATCTTGAAAACTAGTTACATGTTAACATTTTTTACATTGATTTTCATGTTTAGTTAAATTTCAGATTTAACCTGTAATATTGAACTGTATGCGAGATGAATGTATTGGTAATATGTTAGGGTTTATTTCTATCATGTTAGGATTGTATTGGGAGCATTGAGATTAGTCGTGATGTTTCAACCCCTAAATTTTGAAATTGCATTATGTTAATATTGCACTGGTTTAAAGTGTAGCTTGTTTTCAGATTTTATATGTAAACGTTGAACTAAAAGTGGTTTAACCTTTCATACTAAGTTATAACCCTGTACAAGGACACACACACACACTCTAACATAGTATATATTGTCTTTAACCAAACCCTTCCCCTCTATGTTATGATTGTATATCTAGATAGATATATATAGAGCTTAGGCATACATGTTATAATATATATAAATACATAACTAAGTCTCTACCTTTATATATATATATATATATATATATATATAATATATATATATATATATATATATATGGTTAGCCATGCAAGTTGTGATTAAATAGATTGTATATTGTAGATGTTAACCCAAATGCCATGATTAGTGTAACTTGATAGCTGTTTTTTGGAACCCAATTTCTCATATACAATTTCATATGTATTCACGTACACACACGCCTACTATCTAACCATATGAACATGTCCCTATACACATAATGCTAGTTTTTCCTCTCTAACGCTCTGTATATTGTGATTGGATTTCCATACAATTGACTTTTATTCCTTAATTAGTGATTTTGATTTTCCTTGAATAGTACCCTTTCTCAGATAATTGGTAGTTACCTTCATTTTATTTTTGATGAGTACCAGTTTTTCATATAGGATGGTAGATTGCCTTACAGTTTTGATGGTTTGTTGTCTTTGTAACTTTTTGTTTCGCACCCTGGATTGCTTGTGTGTTTTGATACCCTATAACCGTTTTGGTTAGCATGACTAGTATACCTAGATGAGACTTACTGCCACCGTATGCCATGACCCTGTATGCCGTCCTTTTGATGGTATGATTTGTTTAAGATCTGGGACTTGATTGTGGGGTTTGACCTAGAGGGAGTATGGACATTTTAATTTCGAGGACGAAATTTTTCTAAGATGGGTAGAGTTTAGCACCCAGTTTCCCAAATGAGGGTAATTTTGAAATTTTGTGTTTATAATTATTTTAATAATGATATTTAATTCATGATATAATTTTTGGTGAATTTAAGTTATTTTAAAATTATTTAAATCAATGACTTGTGGTTTTGACGTTTTGCTAGTGAAAACCTAGAGACTGTTTGACCTAGAGCCTAACCATGTGATTATGATATTTTAATGTCATTTTTGGCCTAAGGATATTTTTGCATTTGACCTCTTTGAATTATTTTTGATTTTATTTATTATTTATGATATTATTTGGGGTTATTGAGTCGGGTTCGAATTTCAACTCATTCCGACTTGTATTGGGGACCCGGGGTAGTTTGACTCTAGTGGGACCCACACACTAGTTAGGCATGGCCCACGTGATATTAATTTTAATCCACATAATAGAAATATTTTAGTTAGAGGTTAGACTAATTATTATGGATAAGGTTAGTGTGATTAGAGACTTTAGAATGACTAATTTAGCCCCAACCAATTAGCCCTTTCCTAATACTCATAGAATAGGTTAGTAGGGGCTTTTGGACTTTTCCTAATAGAACAAACCATCTTTATGGCCAGCCACAATAGGATAGGGTTGAGCCTCCCATTTGTCATTATCCATTTATTTTTCTCTCTCTTGTTCTTCTCTAAATTCCTAGAGAGCAATCCCTAGCAATTTCTCCACCAAATCCTTCCATTTTACCACCAAATCTTCTTCTTTCCTCTCCATTCTAGCCAAGGAGGAAGCTACCCAAGTTTGGAGGATTCAGAGCTCGTTCGTGTCCTTTTGGAATCTCTACGTGTCGGTGTCGCTTCGGGAAGGTTTTTCTTCGATTCGATCTACCGGGAGGTATAAATCCCTTCTCCTTTTCATTTTCTCATGCATATAGGTCTATTTTAAACCCATAGGAATGATCCCCACAGTTTTATCTCCATTTGTTCCATTTGTGTCCATTTGGAGGTCATAGGAGTGTCCTTTGTGTTGTGGATGTGTTCATGTTACATATATAGATTTATATATATATATTGTAATGAGAGTGTATCTATATTTATATATGTAATAATGGTTCATGATGATATATAATCAAGTTTGTGAGTGTGTTTCCTCATATTATTATTGCTATTATTGTTGTGGATAATTAGGATATATATTGTGTTTCTTTTGGCTCAAACTATCTAAATTCGTCATAATTTTTATCCACGTTTTTAATTTCAGCCCTAACTTAGAAATGTCATAACTTCTAGCTCAAAGCTCAGTTTAATCTCCCGTTTTTTTTAAAAGAAGCGTATTGAAGTTAGCTTTCCAAAAACATGTATTAATAGGCCTAATTCTTTCTGTAACTTTCTGGAAAATTATTTGAGTGTCAGCTGTACGAAAGACAAACGCGTTCTCGGTGTTTTCGCGATTCCGGGAGTTTCCGGAAACGAAAATACGATCCGTTTGAAGTTTCGGAAAGCTAACACATAGATCTATAACATAATTTAATCCTAGAATTTACTTCATGCTGAGTTGGTACAGTATTGATTATTAGTAGGAGTTACTATTCGGCATATGCATTTTGTGCACCCTTGTGTGTAATATAATGTTCTATTTGATTTTAACCCATGTTAATGTATAACATTATGTAACTAAATAGAGAATGCAAGCATGATTAAATGGTTAAAAAATGATGTATAAGGTGTAAGTATCCTATCTAATGTAAGCATGTATAAGTATGGCTTGTAATGAATATGTAGATTCCATAGTATGTAATGTATGGTGCATATAGTGGTACAAGAGAATAATGAATGACGAATGAATGCAAGCATGAATGTAATGTAATAATAATTTAATGTATGCAATATACAAGTTAATGAGATGTAAGTTCTATGTTAACACAAATCCTATATTACCTCATGTACCCCTTACACTATGTTGACACTATCACACTTGACACTTTGTTCACTTACACTTTGACACTCTTTTATATGTATACACTATGTATGCCCATTTAAACCTCACTTGCCCCTTTGCCATGTTCACATACACACACATAGCCTCTTAAATAAGTATTTATGAATATAGTTAACTTAGCTATGTATGTATATTATATATATGTTAGCATATTGTGTTGTAATATATAAGTTTATAACCATTTGAAATGCCATGATTATAGACCTAATATTAAATACCAATATATGCATGTGTATATATGTGTAGACATATATAGCTTAAAGTAATAGATTATCTAGTGTATATCCAATGTGAATTCTTGCCTATTTGAGTATTGAATAATTGCATGCTATATAGAGTTGGGTGTATGTTGGCTTGTATAGCCTCGTATTGATGTGTGCTTGCTAGAATAGTCTTGGTTAGGCCTAGTAAGACTTGCTGGGTTAGGACATGACCTCGTTTGACCTAGTTTGACTAGTGCAGTTGACCAGAGTTGACCAAGGGTTGACTTTGGCCTAGTTTGACCTAGATTCATGTAGAATGCATTGTAGTGCTTTATATTACCCTTCTGGACATGTTGTGACTTGTGCTATTCTAATTAGGAGCCAGACACCTCTCCTCGGACAGTATCTTTACCTTGGACATTCAGATATCAGGAGAGTACATTCTCTGATCATTTCATAACTTGTTTAGAATTATATTCCTGCTCTAGTTTACCTTATTTGATGCTGTCACGATATTATCACGGATTGGTACTATATGGATCCCTACATTGAGATGTTATCCCCCTCGGGAGCATCAGATACATTATGTCATGTGTTTCGTGTACATCATATATTCCTCGCTCTCATGTTATTCATGTTTCTCATGTGCTTCATGCTCGTTCATGCATGCTCGTGTACTCTCATGTGCTCTCATGAATCGGTCATGTTTCTCATGTATCTCATGTATAACCTATATTACATGTGCACTCATTTATGAGCCTTCATGTGAATTTCATGTGCACCCATTTTTGGCCCCCCCATGTGAACTTCATGTGCACTCATGTATGAGCTCTCATGTATACTTTATGTGCACCCTTTATGGGCTTCATATGAAAACCATGTACGTAACATAACTTGTTTGGATCCTTGTGTATTGATTGGGGTATGGGGGAGTATAAATAGTCATGTGAATAATTCTAAAGTAGTATAGCCATGTGCGCCTCTTTAGTATAGTCATTGCAAATCCAGCCGTTCACATGTCGACTTTGTACTCTAAATCACTAGTCACTGGTAGCTCTCTACTTATAGTAGATATTTCTATTACAGTTCTCTCTCTGTTTACATCATGTACTTTCTTTCAGTTTCATGTATCGTACTCTCTTGCATGTTTATATTTTCTAACCTATTATGATCTGCGTGAGATGTATTGTGCTCGCTCCCGTCGTGACTGGACCTGTTGATAAATTTTAGAGATAGCCTGGAGGTTGCCTGCTAGCCTAGAGGA
>JANAVB010004612.1:0-74244 GCA_029216955.1 Iris pallida | reverse complement strand
TATAGTAACTTATCATAAATGTGTCCTACATCGTGTTCCTGCAGAGATACAGTTAGACATACTCTAAAACATAAATATAGTAAATTTTGCATAGCTCCGTCCCTTTTCGCCTAGCCTGCAATAGTTAGAACTTACATAACCAATCATACGATTCATCAAACCAACCAACCATAAACTTAGATATATGTATAAGGATAGCAGGCCCTGTGCCTACACCCAACTCTCATCTCAGCCCACCGGCCCTTTCTATATGAAGGTCACGGTGTTTCACACCGTAATGGACTTGGCATCTCTTATGTGTAAGCCTATGATCACTTCGATACGGGTTGCGAGCCCAATATCCAAAGGATCCCAAACTTACTGATATCATAGCTTATCACAACAGTGGCCGGTCCCAAACTGCCTGAATGATGTGCACTATGGATACCATACATAATTCCTTCCTAGGTCAAACGGTCCCGGTGCCCCGGTCGTAACAGTCCGAAGGAAACCGCACGCGTGCATGGGCCATCCGAGTCCATTGACCATGCAATACTTGCCATAGCATACCAGTCGTACATTCCAACAAATCTTACGTTCCATAAACATAATCTATAATCTCTTCCTTAAGTCCCTTCGGTGTTATGCCCCAACACCTCCGTATTGATGCACGACGCCCAACGGCTTATACCTCTCGTACTCATACTCAACGCGTTCCATTCATAGTTTTTTACATAACCATGGTTCCGTTGTTACTTAGTCATTTCGTAGCTTTCGTGCACGAGGGCATGCTTAACGCCATAATCAATATTCTAGACTTATTGTTCAATGTTCTCAGAGCCGTACACGTGGTGCACATCTCGATATTGTCTTTCAATGTCCTACCACCACCGCCCTACCGTGACCCGTACACTTGATGCACGTTGCTTCAATTGTTTACTGTTTAATGTTCAATGTTCTATCTTAGTTCAACATATACTTAGACCCGTAACCGTTCAAGCCACGCTCGCTTACTTAATGGTAACTTATGCACGCATACAAGAATATATTTTATTAGACGTGAAGGAATAGGGAGAGAGAGTCAAGAACCCGTCCACCTTAAGCCGATACGCCTTGTCGTTCTGTCGAGTTGATGCGGCTCGATTCCCATAACTTGGTTGCATAGCTAACTCTCAGACTTAGCCATTTTTTTGAACTACTCGGCTGATTTTGCCTTCCGTGCCCATGCCACAATCCGTTATAAGGCCACGATTTGGTTTCGCGGACACTTCACTGAATAAGGTAAAATGTCGATCTCTTATCGTCCAGCGTAAAAGCATAGCCTGCACACCAGATCAACTAAAATCAGCACTTACTCAAATGGGACTTATCCTTTGCATCGATTCGATTCATGGATCCCAATCGACTCAAAGCTTACCTTTGGCCAACGTAACTATTGCATCGATTCGTATCGATATCTCATCGGGTCAACGTAACTCTTCGAGTCAACGACTCATCATAATGTACCGTGCGGAGCGGGGTATTACAACTCCTGTGGAGAAAGAATGTCTGGCCTTGGTTTTTGTCGTTCAAAAGACACGATATTATGTGTCAGGACAAACTATTCATGTCATATCCAGAATAAATCCTATTCGAGTATTGATGAGAAAGCCGAGCATCCTTAACTCCAGGTTAGCCACCTGGGCAATGTTGCTTACTCCTTATGATATGGTGTATGTACCTCAAACATTAGTGAAAGATCAAGCATTAGCTGATTTCTTAGCAGCTCACCCTATACCTGAAACCTCTAAGCTACATGAGGACATTCCAGATGAAGTCGTAGATTGCAACATGACTTTGAGGGATAGCATTTGGCAACTATACTTTGATGGAGCATCGCGGGTTGGACCTAAAGGTAATATTATCTCCGGAGTAGGCATCGTCTTGGTCTCTCCTGATAAAATGGTCATATACCGTGCTTATTCTCTTAATGAACCATGTTCCAATAATGTGGCAAGAATATAATGCTCTGCTAATTGGTCTTCAAGTAGCAAAACAATTAGATATTGAGTTCCTGGAAGCTTATGGAGATTCTCTACTGATTGTTAATCAGGTCAGAGGGAAATATGAAGTCAGAAATCCTGACCTCATTCCCTATCATCGAGTGGTAATCGAATTGGTCCTTTCATTCAAAGGATTCTTCATTGAATTCGTACCACGTTCTCAAAATTTGGAAGCTGATGCTCTTGCTAGTTTAGCTGCAGACTTAGCTGTTCCAATCAAAAGACAAAATACCATTACTTTGTTGGATAGAGATCTATTCTGTGTCAAAAATAATTTGTATATCGAACAAAGTTATACTACAGAATCAAATTCTCAGCAAAGGGATTAGAGAAGTCCATTTATTGATTATGCGGTCCATGGGATTTTACCTGAAGATCCAAAAAAAGCTGCATTAATCAAAAGACGATCATTTCGATTCTACTACGATTCTTCTAATTTGTATATGTTATATCGTCGTTCTTATGACAGACTTTTGCTGTGTTGTCTCTCTGAGAGTGAAGCTATGCAAACACTCCATGAAGCTCATGATGGTGTCTGCGGTGCTCATCAACCGGGTCCGAAATTGCAGGATCGTATTCGAAGAATGGGATATTATTGGCCTTCCATGGTAGCGGATGCTGTGGATTATGCCAGACAGTGTAAAGTATGTCAGATTCATGCTGATTTTATTCACCAACCTTCTGAATTCTTACATCCTACAGCAGCTTCTTGGACCTTCGAAGCTTGGAGCATGGATATTATTGGTCCAATTAATCCTTATTCTGTAAAAGGGTATCGGTTTATCTTGGCTATAACCGATTACTTTTCTAAATGGGCAGAAGCAGTTCCTCTTGTGGAAGTGAACATGTCTAATGTGGTTAATTTTATCAAACATTATGTCATTTACCGATTTGGGATTCCCCGAAGGATAATCCATGATAACGGACCAAAATTTGCCAGTCAGGCGTTTTATCGATTCTGAGACAAGAATCGGATCCAGAACTTAGCTTCTACAGCTTACAATCCAGCTGCTAAAGGTTTGGCCGAAGCTTTCAATAAGACAATTATTAAACTTCTCAAAAAGTTTGTCTCTTCTAATAAACGTGATTGGAATGAGAAACTTGGAGAATGTTTGTGGGCTTACCGAACGACAGTCCGAACTCCTACTAGTTTTACACCATTCTCACTGGTTTACGGATGTGAGGCTATTCTTCCACTAGAAATCCAGATTCCATCTCTTAGAATATCCATTGCTAATGAGCTAACTACAGAGAATAATGATCGGTTGAGACTTCAAGAACTTGAAGGTCTAGACGAGAAGCGTCTTCAAGCACAACAGCACATCGAGTTATATCAAGCCCGCATATCTCGAGCTTTCAATCGTAAAGTTAAAGAGAGGGTATTCAAAGTCGGTGAGCTAGTTCTAGCTGTCCGAAGACCGATGGTGATGACTCATAAGAGCAAAGGAAAATTCCAAGCAAAAGGGGAAGGTCCTTATGTAGTCGAGACAGTATTCTCTAATGGTGCCTATAGGTTGTCTAAACCTAATGAAGATTTGCTCATGATGCCAATTAATGACAAATTCTTGAAGAAATATTATGTCTAAATTTTTTCTTTATTCCCCAGCTACCAATGTTTGGTTAAGCTGATTATTTGTTCTCCTAAAAGAGAATTTTGATCATCTGTCTTACCAGCTGATTTTAGAAAGAAAAAGATTTATTATTTATCATGTTCTCATGACCTCTGAATAAATATTAAGTTTACTTCTTTTCTTATCTATCATGTCCATATGGCCTCTGAATAGATATTAATATATTTTCTTTGAGTTGTTACGATATGTCACGTTCATATTATCTCGGATAGTATTGTATACTCTAAAAAGAAAACAAGATTCATTATCTATCATGTCCACATTACCTCTGGATAGATATAATTTATTGAGTTTAGAAGACTTGTCATGTCCATATTCCCTCTGATAAGTATTTTCTATCTCATACCTATTGTTTAAATTCAAAATAAATGATAGGGTCATAAAACAAATATTTCATTCACTTCTTGAAAATATTACAGAAAGGAAAAGACAGAAGAATACAAAATTCTTTATTGATGATACGAAAAGAAGAATACAAAATTCTTTATTACCTAAGGTGGAGCAGATACATCTTCGAGCAGTTTTTGCAGCTCTACTAGACGCTTCTCACGAGAATTCAATACAGTAGCAGTAGCTACGGTGCGACGAGCTTCTGGAGTATAGAGATGAGAGAGTTTGGCAAAAGTAACTATCATCTTATCCTTGGCTTCATCAAGGGTTTTGATGGTAGCTTCAGCACCAAAGACTTTCTCCTCCAAAATTGAGCTCTACGTCAAATGCTTATCTCGAGCTGCGATCGTCTGCTCTCTCTTCACCTTCAAGTGAGCCAATTATGCCTCAACTTCACGAATTCTATCATTCTGTTGATGAATTCTCATGTTTAAAGTTTCATAGGCTTCTCTGTGAGTCTCCAGCTGAGGTTTAGTTTCAGCCAAAAAAGCTCTTTCTCTGGCGACTTTGCTACTGTACTCCTGGAGAGATTCTTTAAAAATAGTCTCCCTAGTGATGTATTCAGTAGATAAAGCATCATACTCGGTTTGGATGAGACTTTCAAGGGTTTCACTTGACAGCCTTAAATATTTTTTAACAGGCCGTTCAAGTCCCTCTACTACCTTCTCCAGAGCCGCTGCTCTCTCGGCATCATTGAAAATAGAGACATTCCCAATAGTGGGAGCAATCACACCCTTCAAGCTTTCATAATTTAGGCCCTTCTTCAGGACCATCTTGATCAGAGCCGCCAGGGTTTTGTAGAAAGCTTCTGTATGAATCTCAACTAAAAGATTCATTTCTGCGTTAGAGCTTGGTGTTGTAGCGAGCTCTACTAAATCCCTCTTCTGAAGACTAGGAGTAGATATTATCGTTGCCTTGGTAGCAAGTTGAGTTAAAGCCATTGCTGAGGTTGCTACCATGGCTGATTGATCCCCAGAAGCTTTAAAGACAATATCTTCAGCATGTGTATGAATTATTCTTCCAGCCATTTCTGGAGCTGAAACTACTTGAGTTTCGGTGGCGGTGATTATTGTGGGAGGAATGGTGATCGTTGTAACTGATTCAGGTTCAGATACTATCTTCTCAAGAACTTGTGCTGGATCAGTAGCAATAACTGAAGATGCTATTACTACGTCTCCAATTTTGGTTAATGAGTTGACAATATCTTCATCACCTTCGTTAGTTGAAGGCCCTTCAAGTTCTGGGAGTACTTCAGTTACAGTTGGTTCTTCTGCAACTGGTTCTTCTTCTGCAGTTGTTTCTTTCTCTACAGCTGGTTCTTCTTCTGCAGCTACTCCTTCATCTGCAGTTGGTTCTTCTTCTCTGTCTTCAGCAAGAGAAGGCAATCCTTGCTGGGCCTCTACTTCAGGCTCTTGTTGTACCTCCATGGATGGAGAGTCTTCTTTAGAAGCAGAATCTTCTTTTGAAGAAGAACTCTCTTCTTCAGACTATGTTTCTTCTTCATGGATAGTCTCTTGAGGAGGAAAAGGAGCAACAAACTTTGCTGCAGTGATAACACCTACAAAAATTAAGCAAAATAAGTTAATATACAAAATCATAATACATAATTTTGTATAAATTTTGTGTAATTTATATTTACCTGGAGTAGGTGCAGGACGTGCCAAGAGTTCGTCATAATCTTGATCCCAGTCATCATCTTCTAAATCAAGAGCCGGTTCATCCGAGGGGATGGGCTCCGGATCATTAGTACGAGTAGTGGCGGTGTCCTTAACAGCTTGCACCTTCTGTGGAGAAGTCAGATGTGCAGAGGTGCTGAGAAGTCCAGGAGATAGGAGCCCCATAATTTCTGTTGCTGCTGCTGATTGCGATGCTGAAGACCCTTCTCCAGGATGAGCTGAAGAAGATGCAATATTCTGAGGCTTCTCAATTGGAATCTCTCTGTCCGGAGTAGTAGCCCTCTGCCTGGAAGGCCCTTTAACAGTGACTTTCTTCTTCTTCTCCTGGAGGGTATCAGCTGCGTTTGATTTCCGCTTTCGGGTTTTGGAGATGACAATTGGTCCTGCAGCTGGTTCCCCAACTCCCGTAGGGATCATTTCCAGATACTCGTCTGGAACAACAATATCATTGGGTACGTCCGAAGGAACCCTGACTGGTTCTTCGAAGTTTCCTTCCTTAGCCCCTCGAAGACTCCCCTTCATGTTGTAGTCAGTTACGAAGGAACGGATGGATGCATAGAAGCGAGCATACGAATGCAGCATTCGTAGCTCAGTGGTACTGGTGGCAGTTGGCACACGGAATTTAGCACCGGTACGTCCAGCGCTGAAATACCTCTATGCCATTGCACCATCAACTAACTTTCCGTAATGGTTGAAGGAGGTGGAGGGATTACCAACGTGAAGTTGGTCATACCCGAATTGACGAGCGAACCGACTGGGCAGGTAAGGTTCGAAGGCGCAGTCATCATCAGCTATATACATCAGATGTGATGGTCTGATGCATATTAGCCAATTAAAGACAGGCCCAGGGAGCCTCGTCCTTCCTTCACCGACATCTTCAAATTATACACCGAAGCAGTCAGCTGGAACTGGCGGTCGTGTGCAGCAGAAGTTCCACCCATGAGAGTAGTTTAATGCTGCTCGGGTATCTACCACTGAATTTGCAACGCACGAAGCTTTATAGAACTTTTGGAGGAACACCTCCGCTTGATCTTCAGGGCCTGGTGGCAATAAGCTGCAATTGTGATGCAGCAACCAGCCCATTAGATAGGTGTAGGGCATCTCCACCCGGGGGAAGTCTTTACGGTAAGGAGCATTCTTAATTAACTCCTCACCAAATGTTCGCAGACCGACATTTAACCTACATATAATTGCTGGTAATAGGCTGAGTCTGTCTTTAAACACCAAACGTACTGCTGGCCAAAGCACATTCCGGTGAATTCTATCAAGCGTACCATTTTCTGGTACGACCCATCTTCGTAGCCACAAGGAAAGAAAGCCCGCCAGCAAGGCTTCCTTTGAGATCTTCAGACTACCATGCTTCTAATAGCTCAAAGTTTCAGTCCCCGCAGGGTTGTCTCCAGTCTTGGTGGTCAGATACTGGTCTGAAGACTTATGTGTGATCATCCAACCATGGATCAAATCTGAAGAAATTAGTGAACAAGGGTTGATGGTTTGAGCCTTTTTATCTTGAAATCTCCCCTTGTCGTTCTTGGATATCCTATTCTCGTGGTAGAATAAGTAAGTTGTCCATTTATTGGTATATGCCAAATGCGACCCACTTTCATACATAGTGGTACAAATCAGATAATGGCACATTAATTCTTGATATACTTTGACTAGATTAGGATTTTTCTCGCTGATCTCTGCTAGTTCCTGGTTAGAAGGAACGTATTCTTCATATGGATCTCCCCCAGTGGCAGCTTAGAGATGAATTGCATCTCATGTAGTGCAAAACCCATTTCTCCTATTGGGGTTACAAAAGTCCCTGTTGGACTGATATATAACTCCATTAAAGCCAAGAACAGGTTATTGTTCAATGGTATGCCCTGACTCGTGGAGGCTACTGCTTCATATAGTCCAATGGCTTACAGTTCTGGTTTGAAGTTCTTCATGATCCCAGCACTAAGTTGAATCCAGTTCTGATTATGAGGGGTCATCCACCCTTGCGGCCTAGGGTTGGCCTGGGAATATAATATTGAGGCCTTCATAAACTTGTTTATGAATATTGGGATCTGTACTGGTTGAATCAAAGCTGAATCTTCGCTTTGTGTGAATCCAGGCAGTAGACCGGCGAAAGGAATGATACCACCACTGGGAGTGCTGGTATGGTAGCCCATTTGGTTGGCCCCATCCCTCTTGAAAATGATTATTCATGGTCTACCATGACTGCTGGGAGTCAGGTTCCATAGCATCTGTCTTGGATGGGTGGCGTGTACAAATAAAGATAGGAGATAATCCCTTGCCATGTCTGGGAGATACATCGCCCTCTCTTCAAATTTAAACACCCAAGCCTCCTTCTTGGGGTTTGTTTGTGATTGAAAATCAATAGCATCCCCAAACATGAAGGCAGGCTTCAAAAATTACTCGCCATCTAGCGACACCAGTAATTCTCCATTCATCAATGATAGCAACATTCTGTCTCCCTGAGCAGCTATCATTTGTTGTCTCTCTTCAGGGTACTGCTTGTCACTTTGTGGAAATTCGACATGAGACAGATTTTCCAAGTAGTTTGAGCCCACAATACCAGCTGGTGAGCCGAATACCTCTGTGAGAGGATAAATCTGCAAGTCCACTGCCAAAAGAAAAAGAAGAATCAAGATTAGCAAAAATCTAATTTAAATTTTACGCAGATGACTTATTCTGAATTTTACGCATAAAAATTAAAGACTCTGTACTGGAGAGCTTGACTATGCAAACTTTACGCTTACACGTAGAAGTTAAGTTGATTAAAAAAATTTAAAGTGCAAAAGTTCTCTGTTTTCATAATTGACTTATACGCAAAGTCTTATCACTTGTGTATTTACGCTGGCACATATGGATGTGGGCGTATTTAATGCTTTACATTTTACGCTGGCACGTATAGACGTGAGCATATATTGTTTTTACGCAGGCACGTATTGACGTGAGCGTAATTTTTATGCTGGCACGTATAGACGTGAGCGTATGTTGTTTTTACGCTGGCACGTATAGACGTGAGCGTATTTTGTTTCTATTTTTACGCTAACACGTATAGACGTGGGCGTATTCTGTTCTTTACGCTGGCATGTATAAACGTGGGTGTATTTGGTAATTTTTATTCTACGCTAACACGTATGAACGTGGATGTGAAGTTTAGGGTTCAGTCCTTCTTTTTCTCCAACGAACCCATGGCCAAATTAGATAGGGTTCTACCTATCATGGCCGGAGCCACAGCGAGGTTGGTCCTTCGGGTTGCCGCTGATGATGCGATGGCAGTCTCCTTACGCTCACTCCTCGACGAAGCAGCGATGGGCTTCTTGTCCTTGGCGCCGGCGGTAGTCTTGCTCTTGGGGGCCATTGATTTGAACTGGGATTTCGAAGGAGAGAATAAGGAAGATAGAGATTGCAAGAAAGAGTAAAGATTCTCTCTCTACTCGCAAAGCTCTACTTATAGAGAATTTTTGAAATCGGTTCAAATTCTCGAAATTTACGCTGACTGTTGGATATCCCAAACTTTACGCGGACCGTTGAGTATCCCGAATTCTACGCGGATGACTGTTGGATATCCTGGATTTTACGCTTCTGTTCAAAGTATTTCAAATTTTAGAAAAATTTGAAAACTTTGAAGGGGGTCTTGTAGAAGCATAAAATAAACTTCATAAACCAAGTCAAAGAAGTTGAGAACTTTATGCAAAATCAGACTCTACGCAAGGCTCATTAAAAAACTCTATTGAGTCAGATTCAAATTCTACGCGAGTTCTTTTACGCGAGAGCCGTTCTCAGCTTTTACGCGGAAGATAGGCTGTCCACATCGCATTTAATGTGCATGATACTGTTCTGACAGAATAATTTTCTGATAGCACATTGCATAGAAGCCGAGAAGATTTTTTACACCAAATCCAACACTTGTCGTTTAGCGTGCAAATGGGCTACTTTACGCTCAAGAGACTGCTTCTTTTACGCATTAAAGCTATTCGAGTTTTTACGCTTAAGGCTTTCGTGTGCGTAGAGTTTATTTGAGCTAATTATATGGTCAAGGCTACTTTTCAGCCACTTTACGCAGAAAGTCTATTTTGGGTTATTTTACGCCCAGTCTGCTACTTTACGCAGGAAGTCTATTTTGAGTTATTTTTACACCCAATCTTTTCTGGCTATGTGAGAACGTGGTCTACATACGTGGCTTTCATGCCACACTTATCGAGGAACGTGTGAACGTGCTCTTCCCATATTGCTGAAGTTGTGGGACACGTGTAACCATGCGTAGAGACCAAAACTCTACATGGGACACGTGTCATCACGCGTAGAGGTTGATTTTTAATCGTGGTTGACAGTTACTTGCGTAGAGACCCAATTATGTTGCTTTTTACGCACAGAGGGCCTAGTCTATAAATAGACTTATTTTTAACACAAAAAAACATCAAGAGAGACAGAGAAGGAGATTCTGAGAAAACTTATACTTTCAGAGTGATATTTTCCAGAAGCATTTCTTCAACTTTTTCTCAAGAACAGGGTAAAGCAAAGCAGGAAAGCATTCGACTGTGCCATCAGTGCCGTTGTGTCGATACCTTTCTGGTGACTTAGTTCTTCCGATTGTTCATCATTTTCAAGCAGTTCTCTAAATCATCATCGTGTGGTCCAAGGAACAAAGTGATCGCTCTCAGATCAGACTTCCATAGCAATACTTCCCAAAAACAATTTGTACTTTTGTACTTTTTCTCGTTTTCTTTCAAAAGCCAATTTTAGGCATTTTGTTAAGTAAAACAGGGACGTGACCTGTTTTCGTCAAACTGAGTTTGGGCAGAGTCAAAAACGGAAATGACTCCACTGGGGAAATATTTTAGAGGACCTATTATCCAAGGCGTATTCAAGACTCTTGAAATACGAATAATAGTTAGATAATTTTTTGAATCACATAAACAATGCACTGTACATTTACATAACTGAACATATGTAAACATTATTTACAAAAGGTTACACATAATATTTCTTCAGGAACTTGCCGTTGATAGGCATCATGAGCAAGTCACCATCAGGCTTGGTTAGTCGGTACGCACCGTTAGAATACACTGATTCTATAACGAAAGGACCTTCCCATTTAGTCTAAAATTTTCCTTTTGTTTTGTACATCATGACCATTGATCTTCTCACTGCTAAGACTAGATCACCAACTTGGAAGATTTTTTCCTTCACCTTTTTATTGAAGGCTCTGGAAAGGCGTGCTTGGTATATCTCAATGCGCTGCTGAGCTAACAAGCATTTTTCGTCTAGCACTTCGAGCTCCTGTAGTCGCAGACGGTGGCTTTCTTCGGCAGTCAACTTACTGGCTAAGGCTACTCGAAGAGAAAGAATCTGGCTTTCTAGGGGAAGAACTGCTTCTCTTCCATAAACCAGAGAGAATGGCGTGATGCCTGTTGGAGTTCGAACCGTTGTACGATAGGCCCATAGACATTCGCCGAGCTTCTCATTCCAATCGTGCTTATTTGAAGACACGAACTTTTTGAGAAGTTTAATAATAGTTTTATTGAAGGCTTCTGCTAACCCATTAGCCGCTGGATTATAGGCAGTAGAGGCTATATTCTGGATTCGATTCCTATCACAGAACCGATAAAATGCATGGATTACAAATTATGGACCATTATCATGGATGATCCTGCGATGTAGGCCGAAGCGGTAGATAACGTGATGTTTGATAAAACTGATCACGTTTGACGCCTTCACTTTGGTGAGTGGTATAGCTTCCGCCCATTTGGAGAAGTAATCGGTTATGGCTAAGATGAACCGATGTCCTCTGGAAGATGGCGGGCTGATTAGGCATATACTTCTTTGCATATTCAACAGCATCTGCTATCATCGTGGGCCAATAATAACACATTCGTTTGAGACGATCTTGTAATTTGGGGCCTGGTTGATGTGCACCACAAACTCCGTCGTGAGCCTCCCGGAGTGCATGTTTGTCTTCTGTGTATGATAAACATCATAACAGTAGCCCTTCGTAAGAGCGTCGGTATAGCATCTTGGTAGCTGTGTTATAGTAAAATCTAAGGGATCGTCTTTGGATAGACATTGTTTCCTTTGGGTCCTCAGGAAGGATTCCATAGACGGCTTAGTCTATGAAAGGAAATCTCCAGTCTTTAACGTCGATATTTGTTTCTGTTGTGTAACTGTGATGAATATGCAAGGCATCTTTTACACAGAATAGTTCTCAACCAGACACTATGATCGACTGCTGAGTATTGGTAGGGACGGTCAAGGAAGCAGCGAAACCAGCTAAAGCATCTGCTTCTATATTCTGTAGTCGAGGCACGTGCTCGATGAAGAATCCGGCGAAAGTAGACACCAACTCGATTATCGCTTTGTGATAGGGGATGAGATCTTCGTGACGAACTTCATAATCCCCTCCGATCTTACTAACTATTAGCTTAGAATCGTCGTAAGCTTCTAGATAGTCAACTTCCAGTTGTTTTGCCAGTTACAGGCCGATCAATAGGGTATTATATTCGGCCACGTTGTTGGTGCAGGGTTCCACAAGAGAATATGCATAATGTATAACCAGATGGTCGGGTGACACAAGCACGATGCCTACTCCGGCCACGATATTTCCTTTAGGTCCTGTTCTTGATGCACCGTCAAAGAACATTCGCCAAATGGGAATTTCTTCAGTTGTGGTATTAGACTCCACTACTTTATCGGGGATTTCGTCGTAGAGTTTGGAAGATTCTGACACCGGATGAGCTGCTAGGAAATCAGCTAACGCTTGGCCTTTTACTGCGTTCTTAGGAACGAACAACATATCATATGGAGTCAACAGCATTACCCACGTAGCTAAACGAAAATTGAGAGAACCCGATTTAGTCATGAGTATTCTAAGAGGATTGACTTTAGATATGATATGGATAGTCTGCCGAGACACATAATGGCGTGTCTTCTGGATAGCAAATACCAGTACAAGGCATTCCTTCTCTACAGGTGTGTATCTGTGCTCGGCACCCACCATTGTGCGGCTGAGGTAGTAGATTGTCTGTTCGTGGCCGCCTTCATTCTTCTGAATTAATAGGGCGCCAAAGGAATGGTCCATAGCACGGACATATAGTAAGAAGGGCTTTCCTATTATTGGAGCTACCAATACTGGGGGGCTTGTGAGATACTTCTTGATGTCGTCGAATGCACGTTGACATTGTTCAGTCCAGACGAAAGATACGCCTTTTTTCATGAGCTGAGTGAACGATTGACATCTTCCAGAAAGGTTCGAAATGAATCGTCTGATGTAGGCTAGCCTTCCTTGAAGTCTGCGTAGCTCTTTGAGGTTTCTTGAGGGATGCATGTCAAGGATAGCCTTCACTTTCTCTGGGTTAAGATGTATATCCTTTGAAGTGATGACGAAACCAAGGAACTTTTCGCTGGAGACTCCCAGAAAAGATTTGGTTGGATTCATCTTGAGTTGGTGTGCACGCATTAGTTCGAACATCGTTCTCAAGTCTTGGAGGTGGTTGCCCTTAAGACAACTTTTAACTGTGATATCGTCTACGTAGCATTCTACTATTTTTCGCAAATGATCACAAAAAATTATGTTCATAGCTCGCCGTATGTCGCCCCTGCATTTTTCAATCCGAAGGGCATCACCGTATAGAAATATACCCCCAACGGTGTTCGAAAAGTGTGTACTTCTCATCGTTGGAGAACATCTTGATCTGGTTGTAGCCTGAGAACCCATCCATGAAGGACATCCGCTCGAAGCCGCAAGTATTATCGATCATTACGTCGGTGATCGGTAGAGGGAACTCATCTTTCGGGTATACAGAGTTCAAATCACGGTAATTGATACAGACTCGAACTTTAACATTCTTTTTTATGACTGGCACGATGTTAGCGACCTAGTCAGGGTGTTGTTCTTCGCGAATGAATCCACTTGCAATAAGCTTCTTGAATTCATTCTCGATGGCCTTCATAATATCTGGTTGGAATCGTCGTTGCTGCTGCTTCACTGGCTTAGCTTTAGACGAGATATTTAGTCAGTGCATAGTAACTTTAGGGTCCAAGCCTGGCATGTCTTCATATCTCCATGCAAAGATATCAATGTATTCTCTTATAAGTTGTATAAGAGATTGTCGTTCATCTCTAGACAGACTTTTGCTGATGAAGATTGATTTAAGAGATGATTCATCTTCTAAATTGATTTGGACGACTTTGTCTTCGGTAGGTGGTTCACGTTGTTCGAAACACAACTCCCATATAGTATCCATATTTTGAGCCCATTGTTCAAGCTCAATCGATTGGACATCGTCTGTAATTTGGTCAACTGACATCATGTTGACGGACAAAGTTGCTTTGAATATGTCTCCAATGCTGGAGTCTGAATCCCAGAGGCAGGAATCAGAAGAATGAGAACAACGATCTGCTTCGATGTCTGATCTTCCCAGTCTTGTTGGAGGAGTGACGTAACCCAAACCAACACCTTTTTGTTGATAATAGTTCTCGCGTTTGTCGGGAGGAGCAAAGTGACGTATTGGCAACCGTCGTCCCCGATCGTAGTTTAGCCTTTGGTCTTTTTTAATATCATATCCCATGTTCTGGATGATATTCTTGGCCTGCCAACTATATAGGAAAAGTTGTATTTTTCCTGAGTCATAGTCAGCTTCAGTGTTGTGATTAGGTGAAGTAGAGTCCAGAACGAACTTTCTTTCACCAATTATTTGACCGAAGATGATTAATTCTTCATCCTTCTTTCTAGGTGGAACGATAAAGTAGTGGATATCTTTTGGCCAGACTTTTTCCCGCAGATGAAGCGTCGTGACCGGCATACAGAGGTATGGTCCTATGCCGTTCTCTAGAGCGTATATCGTATCTACATACTGGTTTACAGATTGGTAGACATCGGAGTAATTCAAAGATAAACCTTTACTAAGAAAATATGCAAGTTCTTCTTCAGGGATAACATCATCCGCTGAAGGTACATTATTATGAGTATTGATATACTCATTGAGGGAATCATTATCTGGAAGAGGAGCCACAGTCTTGGCCAAGTTCACCACATAGGGTAACTCTTCAGGATTGGGAGGACGAACTTCAGTAGGTCCACCCGTGGTGTCTTGCGGAGAGTGATGGTCAATGGTTTGACCTTATCAGGGTTCTTCTTTTAAACCCAGATTGTGAGAGGCTTTGGAGTACTTTTTGGAGTAGTACGTCATTTGACTCAGATAATCAGGGGACCATCACTAGAGGACGAACTCGCTTCAGCTGCATCGTTAGCTTCGTTGCCGTCATCCTTGGAGGGCTGAGATTGGTAAAGTACCGAATCTCTATAGTAGGCTTTAATGCCTTTAAAAGGATCGACATCGGCAAACTCCGTCTTCACGACGCCATCGCTGTTGACGTACATAAAGCACTGGTGAAGTGTGGAAGGAACGATCATGTTCTCGTATATCCACGGACGTCCCAACAAGACGTTATAGGATACATTGGCGTCGATTACATAGCAAGAAACCTCCGTTCAGAGATCACCAATCTGGCACTTGAGACGGATCTTGCCCAGCGGGTGGCTTCTTCCAGCATTGAAAGCCATGATAGTTGTATTGGTTGCAGATAGCTTGTGCAGAGGGATTCCTAGAATTTGGAGCAAACTTCTAGGAATGATGCTGAGGGAGAAACCTAGATCGATGTGCATCCGATCTACCTTAATCGTCCTGATATACCCTGTATAGTACAGAGGTCTATTATGATGATTATTTTTTAGTAGCATGTGCTCCTGTGAAAAGGTGATGTTAGGCACCACTTCCATAGTACTGTGGCAGTGGGAACAGGAGACATGGTCTTCAGCGGGGGCTTTGACTTCAGCGAGATAAGAGTCGGCATATAGTAATGCCTCACTTGAGGCCTTCCGTATTTCTTTGGAGAGTCGGAATAGATCGAACAGAGACAACCTGGCCGGTGTATTTAGAGCTGTCAAGATGGACCGGCGGGGCGGGCCGGCCCGTAACCCACCATAACCTACCATTTGGCGGGGCGGGGCGGACCGACCCACCATTTTGGGGGGCTAAAAAAATTCCAGCCCAGCCCAACCCACCGGCGGGCCGCGGTCTAGGCGGGCCGGCCCGCTTAATTTTTTAATTATTGTTTAGTTTCTTAAAAGAAAAAAAATCATATATATAATATTTTCTACTCACTCTTATATGCATCAAATTACCGGTAAAATACAAGAAACATTATAATAGTAGATATATATTTCTTTAAAACACCTTCATTCATGTAAATAAATGACCAAATTTAATATTTTATACGTCATTACTTGCATTAAATGAAAATTTTTATCATTTATAATACATATATCATATATGTGATAAATAAAAAAATTAAAAATTTTATAAAAAAAATAGATGACGGGCCAACCCACTTGGCCCGCGGGCTAGCCCACCACGGGGCGGGCTACTAGCGGGCCAGCCCACCTAGGCCCGCCTGTTTGGCGGGCTCCTAAATACTCGGCCCAACCCACCTTTTTGGCGGACAGGACGGACCGGCCCAACGGGCTTAGCCCATTTTGACCGCTCTAGGTGTATTGACCAGCTGTACCAGTATGTCAAAGTTGTAAGGCCGATCCATGCCTTCGGGAGCTGGCGCCTTCAGAGACTTGTCAAATCGCGTCTTCTTCTGCTTGGCTTTGTCGGTAGTTGAAGGCTTAGACGGGCCGGCTTCTAAACTTGTGGGGGCACCAGGAGCTTGATAATGTACTGTTTCTTCTTGTGCAGGGTCATAAGTTCGTAGGTAAGCCTTCCCAGATCGCGTCTCGCCAGATAGAACTTCGTAAATGGGAGAAGACACCATATGACACGATTTGTATTTCTTGCCCCTCTTTACTTTGGGACATGCCACCCCCTGCGTTATTTCTTGCACAAGGTCCGGATGGACCCACATGATCTCACCACGTTCAGTTGTGACTAGCACCAAGGTTGAGTTGCGAGCGGGCAACAGGTTGACGACTTCCATTATTGCCTTAGGGATCGGGACTACGCCGTGTGGAACTTCTGTGGGAGGAAAGTCACCAAATTAAAGAGAGATCATGTTAGAAGATACGACCTTGTCTTCAGCTTCGAGATTGATCACTTGGCTGTCCATAAGCTGTTGTATCTTCTTCTTCAAGACGATGCAATCCTTGGTAAAGTTATGCACGTACTAATGATAAAGACAGTACTTGGGATCATTGAGTTGGTTCACCTCCGCCGGACGTCGTGGTGGAGGCTGTAAACCTCCAGAATTTTTAAAAGATTTTATTATTATTCTATATTGCTTGAAAATATTTTTTTTATTATTTGATATATATTTATAAATAAAGTCTTAGTCGTATTTATATTTTGTTACGCTCATTGACTAGACAATGTGGTACGACGAGTGGCATAGTATGCCCTGACTAGCGTCGTGCTCCTTTGAATTTACTTGTCGCAATATTCAATTATTTTAAGAAATATTTTATACGTGTTTATAAATTTCTTTTAATGTATTATTTACTATTTTGGACATAATTGAAAATTATATTTGGTTTAATGATGTTAGGGTTTCAATATTAAGTAAGTTTTTATATATAGAGTAAAAAAATGCTACCAAGGTATTTTAGGAATTTATATATATATATGAATGTATTTTCATGAATTATGTGGTTAGACTAGAATTTAGATATAAATATATTTATATATTTGTTTTACTTTAAAAGGTTATTTGTAAATAAAAAGAAAAAAATTCAAATCATAATCATTATCTCACGAGATAATGATAATCTCGTGAGATAGTGAACCCTGCATTGCCCGACTGTAGGATTCCTACTCATCTGAGCGAATTGGAACAACACCAATATTCGACCAAATCTTTTCAAATTTTTTGGGTAGATCTTCTCCTAATTCTCCTTGATCTACACCCACAAACTAACTCTAGGATTGATCCAGATTTAAATTAAAAAATCAGATTGGAAGTTTTCGTATACATATATGAGCAACCATCGAAAGGTTCATCTCCTCCATCCCTGCACCCCTCCAAGCCATCCAGAGACGTTTGCCAAGTCCCCCCACATCCCACGATCCTACTGCACACGCTCGGGGCCACCGCCATCGCCGGTGATCGCCGGAGAGGACCACGAACAGAGGAGTTCCCCTGTTCTTAGGCAGTAACGAACTTCAGGTATTCATATTTGGCCCCATGCTTCTCACCCTATAAGCAGTCAAATTTTGATCTAATTAATCCTATAGGAAGACCAATTAACCCTCTTTAGATCCATGTAATTTAGTTTAGTATGAAGACTTTGAATTCTCAAGTAAATCATTGCCTAAATCTTCGAAAAACTACAGTTTTGAAATATTGTGACATGGTATGAAAACAACACAGACACTATTTTGGAAGGCAGTTACCTGTCGATCCATTGACACTTTAGAAAATATGGTTTAGCAGGGTTATTAACAACCTAAACCAGATGGATACCCCACTGATAGTTTGAATTTTTATGGAGTAAATCATCGATAATTCAGTCTCAAAGTTTAGAAAAAAATTTGGTTTTTAAATAGTAAATTTCAACAATTTTCATCGATACGGCGTGCGCCCCAACAAACCGGGTGACGTGGTCGTGCACTATACGCATCGAAAGGCGCGTATGGATGTTGTTGATGTGTGGGAACTGACGGAACTCAATTTCGTTGCGTGTGCGCGACAAAATCAGTACGTATCCGTCGAGATACCCCCGTATCGACCTTTTGCAAACTTGGCCATAACTTCGTGTACGTTCGTTGTATCGAGATGAAACTTACGCCAACAGGACCGTATCATTTTTCTGGTCCTGTATGCCAAGTTTGGTCCGATTCTGAGAAGTTCGAATGGAACGCCTATTTGGCGAGCCCGCGACCCGCTCTAACGGGCGAATTTGTGCACGGCTCATCGGAATCCAAAACTGGACATACCGTTGAGTTTGTCTCCTCAAACCGGACCCGTAGACATGTAGTTTGACGACTTTAGAGACCGTAGGTACTGGCACGCATTTCGGTGCAAAACGGGTCCAACGACGGACATCGTTTTGATCCAAAATTATGATTTTGCCCCTGTTCCAGAATTTAACTTTTGGACAGGCATTTTCTAGGCATATCTTTTATTCTAAACTCGTTCATGATGTTTGTTTCAGCATCCGAAGCTCCTTGTGGATTTTGACTTTCGTGTTGACGATTCTGACTGTTGGATTTTGCTACATCTCGCACCACCCTCAGGCAAGACACATTGCCATTTGCTGTTTATTTATTTTGGCTCATATCTCATGCATTATTCATTATTTTCTTTATGCAAAATAAACTATGATACATGGCATAATCTGTTAGAACTTACTGTTCAGTTTTATTTCCTGCTATGTATTATTTTTCTTACACATTAAACTTAGAGTTAAGGGATCACCCTTGTGTGTTGTATTCATAGGCCTTGACACATTTATACCACATTGTTGTGAGTCATATATAGGACTCGGACATGCGTGATTGGCTGGCCACCAGCCGTGCGTTAGGAAATAACTGCTAATATAATTGCATGCTAGAAGACTTAGCAGTTATGAGTTGGCATTGGGCGGGAAGAACATGATTGGAAGTTGACTACCACCCTATCTATCGTAGACTCGCTCGCTACTGAGGAACTGTCATGCCCCAGAACCAGAATACTGGAAAGTAGGGGCGAAACAAAGCCAGCTACGTGTATTAGAGTACGCCAGTACCCCAATATACGATCAAAGCTGTCTAGAAGACAAGTAGAAAGACTCTAGCATGCCACTGACGACTCATATGGTCGAACAAATCCTATCTCAATCCAACAACAACAAGTATCAAGAGTATATCAAATATGAAAGTAAAGAGGCGTCCCAAAATACTATATCATACATGATCATGAAGCTAGTGAATACAAAATGCTACACTAGCAAAGTACCAATATACATGATCACTATATCAGTCTAGATCTAATATAATACATCATGTTGACCGAAGTCTGAGAAAGTCTCAAAATAATAGGGCTAACACATGCCCTAGCTAATACCACCAAAATGAAATAAAACACGAGCGGTACAAAAAGGGAACCCACTCGCGAGGAGGAACAACCGCATATCTAAGCAGGCGGGTTATCCAGAAAAAGGTAGGAAGAATCCTCGGGCTCCAGCGGTAAATCTGGCTAAACAAAACCAGTGGGGTCAGGCCCCAAATAGCAAGTACCACAAGAAAGCTCGAGGTGAACGACATAAACCCACAAACAAAACAACAACATATAGCAAATATAAATAAACGCGGGTCGAGACTAGTGCGGTACCAATGTACGTATCTCAAGAATATAAATGACTGAATGGAAATACTGAACAATATAGCTATGGAACAGAATAATCTGATGAGCAACAAGGGGTTTAGGAACTACTAAAAATCGGAGCTACAACCCTTAAACCAAACAAGGACCGGGGTTACAGATCTTTTTCCTAGAAGAACTTAGCCTCTGGCCACTCACCGACACAAGAGCATATATGGTAACACACAATCAAAAGTGCACGGCCAATCATTACCTACGGCTTGCTATCATTAACTAGCTAGGGTTATCACAATCCTAATTACTAGTATGCAAGTTGAAGATTTTCGCAACTACCTGACTGCAGATACCCGGATGTCTAGGGGTACGAGTAGTACATCTATTGCCCAACAAGACTGCTGGCAGATGAAACGTGTCTAGACTTGTAACATGAACAACCATATCATATACTAGTAAAAGAAAACATATAACTGACTGTGCCGCAACCCGGCACGACATATGACTCGATCGTATATCAATACGCGCAAACTTGGTAGGTCATGGAGCCTTTGCCTAGCAGGGTTGAGCCACACCTCATGGGGCCCTTGGAGCTCGGGGTTGGTAGTACGAATTTCCTCCTACAATGTTCTACTTGAATTTACTAGTCATTTACCTTATCATATTCATGTCAAGTTCTCAAGTCGTGGACACTCAACAATTTTCTAAGATGACGTGTGTTATGTACGAGTAATTTGTAAGTTATCACTTATGAACATCCCCGTACTAACATCACGTGATACACGGAACAATACTCACACTCGATTGTCCAGTGCCAAGATGCAATAGATTAACATTCAACAAGCTATATCCATGGTGTCAAGAAAGAACATGTACTCATATCTTGGGTCTAGAAATCAATAAGAAAATTACGTCATGAGTGCGCTACTATGAGCTACTAAATCGAGCTAGACATATATAGTAATCTGGAGTACACCATAACAGGCCACTATCTATAATCTGGATATACAACAATACGTGAACATAAGCATGTACCATGTGTATAGAGTGTACAATCATTCTTTAACTATCCAAGGTCATCTAATCATGTTAAGAGTCCATTATAATCGAAAAAATATCAAAAGCGGACAAAAATGGGCAAAAACGGACAAAAACAGCCTAAAATGGCATAAAACGGCATACCGGCGGTATACTGCAGTATACCGGCGGTATACCGGTCAAAAGACAGAAGGTTTCTGGTGCAAAAACCGGCATACCGACGGTATACCGACGGTATACCGTTTTTCCAAACAGCAACAAAATCCAGATTTTTGCCAAAACTTGTTTCGGCCATAAAACTTCATTTTAAATCGAAATTCGGACTTTCAAAAGTCAAAATTGAATAGAATTGAATTTACAACAACATAGAAGTATTAGTTTTCACAAATTAAAACATTTGATAGATCAATACCTCAAAATACTCAAAAATCATATCTAGAAACTCAGATCTACGCAATATTGTCGATCAAAACCAAAAGTGCTATATATTAAACATGTTAACAATTTAGAGGAGAATACTATAGAACAATAAAACTTTAATTTCTAAGGAAAACAAAATTTTAGCATGGTCATGTCACTTTTGAGTAAGATGTACTTGCCTAGGTTTTAGCAACCAAGCCTAATCTTCCACTCCACCACTAAGAGGGGTTCCGAAACCACACTCTAGGCCTCAAGGCCAAGCCTTCCTAAGCTTGAGGAAGAGGGAAGAGAGTGAAGAGAAAATAGAGAAGGAAAGAAAAGAGAGGAGAGAGAAACTTAATAAATATATATATAAGGGGTAAATTAATCGTGACCGTTGGATCGTGATCCATGTCACATTCTAGGTCAATCCTAGCCATTGAAAGAAAACTAATTGTCCATTGGATAATAGAATGCATCTATACTATTCACAAAAATATCTATACACTATTTATTAAAATATCGAAAATACTATTTATGAAAATATCGGAAATACTATTCACGAAAATATCTGAAATAAAAAATATCTAAAATGTGGAAAATCTGTCCGAGCGGTATGCCGTCGGTATACTCCGGTACACCGTCGGTATACCGGCCAAGGAGAAAAACTATAATTTGGGAAAATTTTAAAACATTTCGAAAACCGAGAAAATACGAAATACAATACAAAATACGTATCCGTATATAAATACCGATACTGTGAGACGAGTCTCACAGGAACGATAGGTAGACTATATGCTATAGACTCGCTCGATACTGAGGAATAGTATATGGTGTTGTGACTCGCTACTGAGGTACTGCATTGGTATTTTCTTGACTTGACCCGGTAGTCATGCGACCATGAACTGTTCTTAAAACTGCATTCACTTAGAACGGTTAGGCTACCTTATCGGTTAGGTATGAGTACTTTTGGTTTGGATACTTGTATCTGACCGTAGCTTAGAACAATAACTTGTCGCGGATTAGTTCATCACATCTTGTCCTTGTTTGGTTGTAGGTGTGACTTACTACTTCGATGAGAAGGTATTGAACCTTGTTGGGGTCCGGATACCATATTGGATTCATAGCATGGAAAGATACATCATCGTGAATTAGTTTACCGTCTCCTGTCCTTGTTTGGTTGGGGGGATGGTAAGCTAATTTAATAGGTGTGTATTGGACCATGTTATAATTTAATTAATTTATTTATTCGAGCAATATTTATTCAGTTTATATGGCATGATATTATGTGTCTTGTTACGTCCCTCTGAGGACCTGGTTATCTCTCCAGGTGTGTGCTCTTATCTTTCGCAGGTGTTCTAACTCTAGCCGTGACCATCTCTATTTCTTCGAGGATGATTGCGCTTGGATCGTCTTCGCTTTGCTCGCCAAACTCATTTTATTTTCCATATATTTTTCCTTTACTTGTTGGTAGTAGATTCGTCTCCGCCCAACTACATGTACCAATGACAATTCATAGTTGATTATATGATATCTTTTATTCTTATATTTTGTGGATGAGATTAGATTACTCTTGATTCACTGCATTTTACAACTTATGTATTCATACGAGGTTTCTATATATTGGAGTGTACTTCGTATGAATATAGATGGCATGTCTACGTTCCTAGTCCTACGTATTTTGGGACTGGGGCATTACATGTTTTTGTGGTGGCCTATGCAGGTCAGAGCATATCGTATCGGCTACATAACTGTGCTGATACGAGCCTGCATATAGGATTAGAAATTAGGTATCTCATCCACATGTTTGATACCTTCCTTGATTCCTCTTCAAACTCTCATTTGATTTCTTGACTTGCATCTAGCTTGAAATTGTTCTAACGAAAATTCTATATCTTGTGCCAGAAAATGAATCCTCATAGCGATAGCGCTGCACCACTTGTCATCACAACAGAAAACTCGGCAGGCCAAGAGGAGCAAATTTACTCACAGCATCCTATAGCAACCTCAACCATGCCTTCTCAGCCAGACCAGACGACCCCACCTACTCACCAGCATCCCCAAGCCTCTGAAACCCAGTTAGTTCAGCCTGTTCAGCAGACCCCTGTACCAGAGGGAGGGTATACTCCACCACCCCTTCATCAGAATCTACCTCAAGCTGGACCGCAGATGCCTATACCCCCGATTGATGGAGATGATACCAATCGGTTCCTTTATACTTTATTGCGGGCTCAGTGGGAGCAAAATGAGCTATTGAGACAAGACGTGATGGTCCTACGTAATAGACCCCCATCTCCACCACCAGCCTAAGTACCAGCACCTCCACCAGGGCCCCATTCATACGTAGGCAGTATTTCAGATTTTACCCTAATGAAGTCGAAGACCTTCAAAGGTACCGAAGGCCCACTAGAAGTTTTTTCATGGCCTATCAGCACTGAGAAAAAGTTAAGGGCATCACAGTTGCCTAAAGAAGATTGGATGACCGCAGTTGATTTATTACTCGAGGACTATATCCATCATTGGTGGAAGGCGGAGGAGAGGCGCTTGGGTACCAATCAGTCATGGGAAGAGTTCTACAAACTCTTCAACGAGAGGTACTTTTCAACCGCTGCCTGGAATGTACTGTATGATCAATTCCTCTACCTCAAATAAGGCGACAAGTCGGTTGATGAGTATGATGCAGAATTTAGCTAACTAAGCAGATTTGCCGAGGGATTGATACCAACAGAGAAAGAGGAGGCGAAAAGGTTTCATAATGGGTTAAGACCCGAGCTTAAAACCCATACCACTGTGCAATCCAAAATTTCGCACGCTGCAGTATTAGAAGAAGCTAGAAGTCAGAAGATCCTTCACATGGAAGCACAACAAACTCAAAGATACTATGCCCCGATAGACTTTCCAGTTCAACTTGGTTCAGGAGGCCCTGAACGACGACTTACTATGCAATATCAACAACAAGTCGTGCGCTACCAAATTCTAAGTACAATAACCTGCCAGTTTTGTAGAAGGAGAGGGTACCAGCAGAAGGACTGTCGTCGGCAACTAAAGTGTTGCATCAATTGCGATTCCAATAAGCATAAACTTTGAGATTGTCCCAACCGACACACCCCACACAGTTTAGCTCCAGCACCATCACAACAACAGTTACGAGGGCCAAAAACTCTCGTATCAGGTGCACCACAACCACTTTCCCTAGAAGAATATCAGGAGGGACCAGCCTTGGTGGGTCAAACACCAGAGTACAGGCCTGCTAGCGAAGAAATAAATAATCTGAGGCAAGGACAAGCATTCACCATGACAGTGCTAGACACCCTTCCCGAATTGACAGATACCACAGGTATTATTCTAGTTAATACATTATTGATTCACCTTCATTTGTGTCATATCTATGCATAGAATAGTTATCTCGTTCTTCCTAAACACATTGGGATTAAGAGTTAGCAATTGCACTGTAAGGTGCTACCTAAAAACATCTTTAGTAAACCCATAAACCATATCATAGCCAGACTTGCGTAGAATAACGATTAAGGATTTGGTCAAAAAGGATTCCAAGACATGCCTTGGAGTTAGATACCTTTTTGTAGACCTTATATATGTGAAATGGCCCATGTCCTCGGTTTGTATGTCATTATATTGTTTCATGCCAGGAGAATTCCCATGGGAACACAAGGATGACATACACAATATCCTTCCATCTATTCGAAATTACTTCGTCCTTGATTCATATCCTCCGCATCATGTTATCTGTTACCCTTTGATATCAAGTCAAGGTATGATGCCACGACTTAGAATATTTCTAACTTTATCAATCATAAATTTGTGCCCTAGTTTTAATTTTGAGAGAGGAATTTTTGGAGATTATAGATTGAATGCCCTCTAGACTTCTTTTACCAATTGATTAGGATAAATTGGTTTCACTAGATGATAAATTAGTGCCTCATGAACACCCACTTTCTATTTAGATCATTTGGTGTCCTCGATCGTGACCTTGCTATTCGGAGCACGAGATCCGCTGTTACCTTCAAACAAATTCCATACACAAGATCTAGACGAGCTCACCATCATCTAGGTATATCATGTCCCACTAAAACATGTCTCCTTATACTCTATTTTTTTATCTGACTTTCTGGTCAAAATGACTAAACTATAACCTCTACCATGATACCAATATATTTTCGACTACGGATAGGGACTCAACCTCGACTAAATTCTTTCGACCCGACATGTGATCTTGTTCTACTTAATTCCTTAAATGCTTAAATTTGTGCTTTATCTTGATTGCTTGACACATTGTCCCATCACACTACTAGCTAAACTTTTATAAGTTGGGTAGAATACCTCATGGCCCAACAAAGCCTTGTCCTTATGACCCATGTTGATAAGTTTACTCAGACTATAAATTCAGAGGACACTAACTTAGCTAGCCAACCAAGCCAACTGCATAGGCCCACACTTCGGACAAGACTTAATTTTAAAGGATCGTGGACTATTTAACTTCCTTCATCATTACCTCCCTTACTTATATTTTAACAATTTGATGCTGCTAATTTAGCCTTAGTTTTGTAAGCTTATCTCTTCCGAGCTTGATTACGACATATTTTATTGGGTGCACCCACTAACATAATGTCTAATCAGAACCGATGCATGATGGTCTGATCAACCTATTGCACTTTGGTTCGCCGTCATATATTATTCTACGTGGATGGAGACATAGTTAAACTTGCCCTAGAGTCTCATCCGCGACAGTCTTGGCAATTCTCTTTTGAATTATTTTCGTCGCCTATGAACCTCGTATTCGTACTCAATAGCATCGTCTTGAACCCTTTATTGTTCTTGTATTTTACTTATTTCATAGAGACAATGCATTGTACTTGAGAAATGGACCAAGGTATCACTTTGGTCATGTGGCTATATTCTTGCTTTAAAATACTCTTCCTTTCCTTAACCCTACCTACCATATTATTCCTAAATTTCGAGGACAAAATTTTTGTAAGTTGGGTAGGATGTAAACCCCCAGAATTTTTAAAAGATTTTATTATTATTCTATATTGCTTGAAAATATTTTTTTATCATTTGATATATATTTATAAATAAAGTCTTAGTCGTATTTATATTTTGTTACGCTCATTGACTAGACAATGTGGTACGACGAGGAGCATCGTGTGCCCTGACTAGCGTCGTGCTCCTCTGAATTTACTTGTCGCAATATTCAATTATTTTAAGAAATATTTTATACATGTTTATAAATTTCTTTTTATGTATTATTTACTATTTTAGAAATAATTGAAAATTATATTTGGTTTAATGATGTTAGGGATTCAATATTAAGTAAGTTTTTATATATAGAGTAAAAAAAATGCTACCAAGGTATTTTAGGAATTTATATATATATATATATATATATATATATATATATATATATATATATA
Organism: Iris pallida; assembly: GCA_029216955.1. Classification (NCBI taxonomy): domain Eukaryota; kingdom Viridiplantae; phylum Streptophyta; class Magnoliopsida; order Asparagales; family Iridaceae; genus Iris; species Iris pallida. The sequence continues at coordinate 47,371 of JANAVB010004612.1, read as the reverse complement.
TATATATATATATATATATATATAAATATATATATATATATATATATATATATATATATATGAATGTATTTTCATGAATTATGTGGTTAGACTAGAATTTAGATATAAATATATTTATATCTTTGTTTTACTTAAAAAGGTTATTTGTAAAGAAAAAGAAAAAAATTTCAAATCATAATCATTATCTCACGAGATAATGATAATCTCGTGAGATAGTGAACCCTGCATTGCCCGACTGTAGGATACCTACTCATCTGAGCGAATTGGAACAACACCAATATTCGACCAAATCTTTTCAAATTTTTTTGGGTAGATCTTCTCCTAATTCTTCTTGATCTACACCCACAAACTAACTCTAGGATTGATCCAGATTTAAATTAAAAAATCAGATTGGAAGTTTTCGTATACATATATGAGCAACCATCGAAAGGATCATCTCCTCCATCCCTGCACCCCTCCAAGCCATCCAGAGACGTTCGCCAAGTCCCCCCACATCCCACGATCCTACTGCACACGCTCGGGGCCGCCGCCATCGCCGGTGATCGCCGGAGAGGACCACGAACAGAGGAGTTCCCCTGTTCTCAGGCAGTAACGAACTTCAGGTATTCATATTTGGCCCCATGCTTCTCACCCTATAAGAAGTCAAATTTTGATCTAATTAATCCTACAGAAAGACCAATTAACCCTCTTTAGATCCATGTAATTTAGTTTAGTATAAAGACTTCGAATTCTCAAGTAAATCATTGCCTAAATCTTCGAAAAACTACAGTTTCAAAATATTGTGACATGGTATAAAAATAGCACAGACACTGTTTGGAAGGCAGTTACTTGTCGATCCTTTGACACTTTAGAAAATATGGTTTAGCAGGGTTATTAACAACCTAAACCAGATGGATACCCCACTTATAGTTTGAATTTTTATGGAGTAAATCATCGATAATTCAGTCTCAAAGTTTAGAAAAAAAATTGGTTTTTAAATAGTGAATTTCAACAATATTCATCGATACGGCGTGCGCCGCGACAAATCGGGCGACTTGGTCGCGCACTATACGCATCAAAAGATGCGTATGGATGTTGTTGACGTGTGGGAACTGACAAAACTCAATTTCGTTGTGTGTGCGCGACGAAATCAGTGCATATCCGTCGAGATACCCCCGTATCGACCTTTTGCAAACTTGGCCATAACTTCGTGTACGTTTGTCGTATCGAGACGAAACTTGCTCCAATAGGACCGTATCATTTTTTTGATCCTGTTTGCCAAGTTTGGTCCGATTCTGAGAAGGTCGAATGGAACGCCTATTTGGTGGGCCCTCGACCCGCTCTAACGGGCAAATTTGTGCACGGCTCATCGGAATCCAAAACTGGACATACCATTGAGTTCGTCTCCTCAAACCGGACCCGTGGACATGTAGCTTGACGACTTTAGAGACCGTAGGTACTGACACGCATTTTGGTGCAAAACGGGTCCAACGGCGGACATCGTTTTGACCCAAAATTATGATTTTGCCCCTGTTCCAGAATTTAACTTTTGGATAGGCATTTTCTAGGCATATCTCTTTTTCCAAACTCGTTTGTGATGTTTGTTTCAGCATCCGGAGCTCCTTGTGGATTTTGACTTTTGTGTTGACGATTCTGACTGTTGGATTTTGCTACATCTCGCACCACCCTCAGGCAAGACACCTTGCCATTTGTTGTTTATTTACTTTAGCTCATATCTCATGCATTATTCATTATTTTTTTATGCAAAATAAACTGTGATACATGGCATAATCTGTTAGAACTTACTGTTCAGTTATATTTCCTGCTATGTATTATTTTTCTTACACATTAAACTTAGAGTTAAGGGACCACCTTTGTGTGTTGCATTCATAGGCCTTGAAACATTTATACCACGTTGTTGTGAGTCACATATAGGACTCGGACATGCGTGATTGGCTGGCCACCAGTACGTATAAGCCGTGCGTTAGAAATAACTGCTAATAGAATTGCATGCTAGAAGACTTAGCAGTTATGAGTTGGCATTGGGCGGGGAGAACATGACTGGAAGTTGACTAACACCCTATCTATCGTAGACTCGCTCGCTACTGAGGAACGATAGGTATACTATATGCTATAGACTCGCTCGATACTGAGGAATAGTATATGGTGTTGTGACTCGCTACTGAGGTACTGTATTGGTATTTTTTTGACTTGACCCGGTAGACATGCGACCATGAACTGTTCTTAAAACTGTATTCACTTAGAACGATTAGGCTACCTTATCCGTTAGATATGAGTACTTTTGGTTTGGGTACTTGTATCTGACCGTAGCTTGGAACAATAACTTGTCGCGGATTAGTTCGTCACATCTTGTCCTTGTTTGGTTGTAGGTGTGACTTACTACTCCGATGAGAAGGTATTGAACCTTGTTGGGGTCCGGATACCATATTGGATTCATAGCATGGAAAGATACGTCATCGTGAATTAGTTTACCGTCTCCTGTTCTTGTTTGGTTGGGGGGATGGTAAGCTAATTCAATAGGTGTGTATTGGACCATGCTATAATTTAATTGATTTATTTATTCGAGCAATATTTATTCAGTTTATATGGCATGATATTATGTGTCTTGTTACGTCCCTCTGAGGACCTGGTTATCTCTTCAGGTGTGTGCTCTTGTCTTTCGTAGGTGTTCTATCTCTAGCCGTGACCATCTCTATTTCTTCGAGAATGATTGCGCTTGGATCGTCTTCGCTTCGCTCGTCAAACTCATTTTATTTTCCATATATTTTTTCTTTACTTGTTGGTAGTGGATTTGTCTCCGCCCAATTACATGTACCAATGACAATTCATAGTTGATTATATGATATCTTTTATTCTTACATTTTGTGGATGAGATTAGATTACTCTTGGTTCACTGCATTTTACAGCTTATGTATTCATATGAGGTTTTCATATATTGGAGTGTACTTCGTATGAATACAGCTGCATGTCTACGTTCCTAGTCCTACGTATTTTGGGACTGGGGCGTTACAGAGGCAACGTCAGTTTATTACCCTTCGTCAATGTGTGAAAAATGGTAATAATATCTTTTTCGTCAAAGGAGAAAGTCTCCTTAGGTTTGTCAGAGGCGCCCTGAGAATTGGAAGCTCCCTTGGAAGTGTCGACCTTCAAGACTTCTTTTCCTTTACCTCCACGGACAGGGATAGTTTGAGGATGCTTGCCTTTATCTTCAGATTTGTGTATTTTCAACCCCAGTAATTCAAAATTAGGGACGTTATTTTCAACAGCATCAGCGGCCCCAATGAAAATGGGCCATGTATCATACTTATGTATACCCAGACAAAACTTCACTATAGGAAGGAAGTTATATCGATAAGTATCCATAAGTTTTGAGTCTGGTATACCGAAGAGCATCTTCAACGCTAGCCGCCTGAAGCGTTCGATGAAAGCAATGACAGACTCAGTCCTCCTTTGCTTGGTCTCGATGAAGGTGGACATACTAACATGTATGCCACTCTCGTAAAACCTGTTGAGGAATAACCTCTCCAAGTCTTTAAAAGAATTGATACAACCATCAGACAGACTGTAGAACTATTCAAAAGCTACCCCCTGCAAGGTGCTAATAAACAGCTTTGACAAGAACGAATCGTCCCTGGGTAAGTGTAGAGTCTGCGTGTTGAAGTATGTCATGTGTTGGCGAGGAGAAGTCATCCCGTCAAATAAATTTAATGTCAGCGGCTTGTAGTTAGGAGGGCAAGTAGCATTCTCCCATTCAGGAGGATAGGGTTGAGATATCCCCATCTTCTGAAGCTCGTTTTTGTGTGAGATGGTATCGAGATTGGCAACAAGAGAATCGATTGTATCCTGTTGATTGAGCAGGTGTTGAGAAACGGCTGTTGTACGGTTGTCAGGTGTTGTTGGTGAAGGACCACCCCAGCATTTGCAAGATTTGGAGGAGGCACAACGGAATGATACTCCTTCTGTAGTGAAGGAGGGTTGTTGCTATGAGCCGGACTAATGTGTGCCGAGACATTTTGTTGAGGTGGAGGAACAGTCCCAGCAGCTTGGACCGTCATGATACTGGTAAGCATATCAGTGATCTTGGCAAATGCTGTTTCAAGACCCTCTAGCCGTTTGTTGGTCTGATCACTGGCTTCTTCAGGTCTTTCTCCATCCGTTGTGTATGTAGATAACATGCGAGAACGAACAGAGAAAACAGTACAACTGATGCTGATACTGTCTATCTCTGAGTTGACAAGTTCCTCATCTTCAGGTAGGGGAGGTAGATAGTCGTCATCAGAATCGGAGAGATCATCGTCATCTGGAAGGCTACCCCTAGTGTAAAGGTTATATGCTTCAGACTCTAAGGAAATACTATCCCCGGCTTAGGAGTCCTCGTCATCTATACGAAATCTTGCCCTCGATCGAGTACCCATATAGACTCCTTCAGATGTGACAGCCTGCTGGCTATCTGTTGGCAGACTTCTTCTTCTTCTGTTCGCAGAACTGAGAGAAAAAGTTAGGTTCATGGTCCACCTTCTTTGATTGGGGCTCCCGTAAGGGCGGCCCCATGACGCCATGTTGGATGAAACACACAACGGCTTTTCATCGTCAGAGCAAGGTAGTCGTCGAAACACGGACTGCCTCTGAGACACTCTCGTTGCTTTGGAGCAGCAACAGTTGATAACAATACTGGTACACGGATGTACACCATGAATTGTTATATCCTCCCTCGCTTTATGCTTATGATTTATCATATCGCGTAAATCGGCGGAAGGGAGTTTTTCCTTAAAACCTATGTCACATACATCGCCGAACTTTGCATATGGGTTTGTAAAGAGAGTTGGTACATCCGGACTTAGTTCACGTGCAGGAGTAACCCCCACACCTAAGTCCTGTGATGACCTTAAAGACAGCCCCATGTTATACGCGTTGGGGCCTGCCTTTTTGCTGTGGGAGCATAGGCCCTGGAATCTGTCCTTGGGTGCATGTTTCTTGGCGCATAGTATGGGTCAGTCGAGCTTGGGCGTATAGCCTTGGGCGCATGACCCTGGATGCATAATCTGTCGAAGACAGAAGTCTTCTGGGCAGAGTTATGCACCCACACACCCCCTTGGATGCGTGCTTGGTGGAGCAGCGTTGTTTTCTCCCAGCTTTGCCTCATTTATTTGTGAGCCTCGCTGAGTTTGTTCAGAGTGTCGAACACTCTGATTCGTGGCATCGTAGTATTTTTCTTTGCCAAGTCTCGAGCGTTAAACACTCTGTTGTTGGTTGCACAAGAGAGGAGTCGCTGGGCTAGTAGAGTCCGAAACGGTGTGAGCCTTCTTCCTTTGTTGAGCTTCTATGGCAGAGCCATGCGCCCACAGAGGTGCTCTATGCACCCATGTGATAGAGTCCTTCAGTTACATATCTGCTATGACAGTGGCAGGATATGTACTGCGAGCATTCGGAAGCCAAGTCTTACGAGACTTGTTTGGCTTTGCTGATTTTGAGGGAGTAGAGTCGTCCCTCGAGAGCATCTTTTCGAACGCCTGCTGATCGAACTTCACGATCAACATCTTCTGAGTGCTCTCCACTTTGTCGGTATCGGATTGCGTCACCACCTTCTCGTCAGAGGAAAAGTTAGCCCCCAGCAAAGTCGCCAATTTTTTGGACACACACAAAAAAGAAGAAGAAATGCTGTCTTTTCTTATTGGTGCAAGGCACCACAAATCGAGAACGCCTGAGAGATCATGCGCTGAGGATCCCCGAGTACAAAAAGAATTCTGGGGAATGAGACGATGGAGATCGAACGACAGTTGCTCCTTTACTCTGTTGACACTCCGATTACAAAAGTGGTAGAAAACCTAAGAAAATTGGTAACTCTCGGCTCACTGACAAGAAGTGCAGCAATTTGGCTCTTAAAAATGCTCCCCGTTCTGTATTTTGAAGAGGTATGAGACACCTTTTTATAGTTGTTCTTGTGCTGGAATGATGTTATATGCCCACATAAAGAAACACACTGGTTTTTATATGGGCGCATGGTCCTGCTTTGGACGCATAGGGTGTAGGCGCATGCAGACTGCGTGATCGTGGATTGATCGTGGTGTTGACGTGGCCGCATGCTTCGATGTAAGACTGCTCGTGGAGACTAATGTGGTCGTATGCTTCGGTGCACGATTGATCGTGGGTTTGACTGAGTCAGGGGCAGTTCTGGCTTGGGCGCATAGCCTGAAATAGGGCTTTGTGCCCCCTTCTGGAGGAGCTTAGAGTGGGCACATGGGCGCATAGCTCACTTTAGTGACTTGGGCGCATATGACCTCAGTGGTGGCTTGGGCGCATATGACTTCACTGGTGACTTGGGCGCATATGTCTTCACTGGTGACTTGGGCGCATATGTCTTTCCTGGCTTGGGCGCATGGTTGTCAAGTCTGCTGAAATTTTCATGCTTCTACAATGTCAAGCTCTTCGTCAACTATATCATCCTCTACAGTAATATCAACCTCCATATCGTCAATGCCGACTAAACTCATATATGTTGGTTAAGACATGACTACCTCATCCTACTGGTATGCTTGATCTCTAATATTATATGTATTTCTTGCTTTAGTTTTGCATATAGTCCACTAATCATGAGTAGTGTGTCATCGATTAGGATAACTCATGTAGTACACTTGGACTGTTTGACTAGACAACACAAATAGTTCGAAACTTCCATATCTTTTTCCATATTTTATATCAAAAAATCTAAACTGTTTGTCAATTCTCTATCCTTGCTTGGGTGTTGTGTCAAATCAATCACATTTAAACTGCACAATTTTGGTATCAAAAGAGTAATCTAGCTCTACAATATCTCTTAGAACATCGTAATAGTCAAATTCTGGATCGGCATCGTAGACTAAACCCCTTACACAAACTCCAGAATTCTTTGTATAATTAGCCTCTTCATCGACAAATGAGTGATTGATAGGCTTCTCAGTGGTTCTAAATTTGAAGCCATTGATGGTATATCCATCCCAACATTTCATCCTCTTGCTTGGTCCGATAGCTAGTGCTCGAAGTCTTTCGTCCTGCAATTGTGTACAAGGACGAAAAACCTAAAACATCACGTATCATAACATCATTAGATTGTATTCTTGGACAAATTATTTAATTTAGAATAGTTAAATGATTTTAATCCTTACGTAATTATGGAACACGATGGAAATTTTCTGTCAACCTCTCTAGCAAGATCATCATCATCAATGTTAGGTCTCTCCATTTTTATCTCGGCTCTAAAAATATTGTGAAAATAACGAGAAAAGTTAGAGAACTTATTTTACAAGTATACCGCAAAATTTAAATATATAGCAAAATTTTGTCGCTTACTTCTCTACATCTTCCATCTCCTCTATACCACTATTTATGCATATATACCGATGAGCGGTTTCAAACTCATCGTCCTCCAACCAGGTACCATCCACTTACAGACTCATTGTGATCGGTATCAGATCAATATCGGATCGGTATCTGCCGATTCTGTAAATTGGTATCGAAATCGTTAACAGTATCGGTATCAGACTCATTGTGAACCTTCGCTAGTATACCAAATAAAACTTACAAATTAAATTTAAACCAATCTTAGTTGTTTTGAATTATAATTTAGTACTAATTCAGTTGATTTATAAATGAAAAATAATAACAAATTATCCACTTACAACTCAAGGATATGAGTTATAATATATTCTGATCACTTCTAGGTCTAATTTCTAGCATCTTTCTTTGGTGCTTTTATTTCACGACGTAGGACATGTAATTTTGTGACAAAATATTCTGAATAATATAAACAAAAAATACATATATATATTTTCCATAGGATTTTTAACATATGATAATTAAACAATTTTGGGAGTAATTAAATTAGACAATCTACCATAAATTTAAATTTGAAGAGGTTTAGAAATCTTACAATGAGGACGAGACGAGGTGGAGGCGGCGTCAGAGCTCAGTGGGAGGCGGCGTCGTGGGGTTCTCCTCATGGAAGTCGAGGAGGCAACGACATCGGGTGGTTCTCCTCCTGTTAGTCGAGAAGGAGAGGGGGGCTGCCTCTCGACAGGGGGGTGCCGCTCGAGGGGGGCTGTAGGGGGGGGGACAGAGAGGGGGTCGAGGAGGGAGCCGTCGCTCGAGAAGGGGAGCCGCAGGTTTGGTCATCGGGAAGGGGAGCCGCCGCTCAAGATCGCAGAGGAGGGGGTCGGGGCCGGTTTGGTCATCTGGAAGGGGATTCGTCGCTCGAGATCGGAAAGGAGGGGTTTGGTCGTCGGGGAGGAGGAGAGTTTGGGGGGAATGAAAGTTTGGTAAAAATTTGAGAATGAGAAAAAGGGTTACTGTTTTACTTTTATTCGTGGCCATCCGGCGCTAATCAGTCGGTATATATGTAAATAGCGATGAACTCGTGACAGAATTAGCGACTTATTGTTATACTGTATTTTACGTAAGATATTAGTAGTTAATCAGTCGCTATTCCGTGCTACTTAACGACTGTTTTGCTTCCATCGGTAAGACGTCAGTCGTTAATTAACATTATTTTTGTAGTGCACGACTATATATAGGCAATGGAGCTATCTGCAATCCAACAATTTGTCCTATGGCCTACCAGTAATCCTATATCTCGTTGCTGTTAAACAAGAAACAACAATATATCGCATGATATAAAAAGCAATAAGGTATCCCAAACACTATATATCATAGATGATTATGAAGCTAGTAAACAAAATGAATACTAGTACCGTATCCAATAGTACATGATCATACATCTTGCAGTATAGAAAATACACAACCATGGTCATGTTTGAAGACGAGAACAGGTTCCCGGATGCAAGGGCTAATACATGGCCTTTGGCTAAATGCCCAAAAAAAGAAATAGTGTAAAACATAACAAAAGAGTGGTGGAAACAACTTCGCAATGTCTTTGTATTGGACAAACAGTTTCTAAATAAAACTTGTTATTCTTATGTGAACATTTTTTTTTATAACTCACTCTTGGCGAGGAAATGCGGAGATGATGATTACAAAGCAAAGCATGCGCACTCAAGAGAAAACCTGAGTCACCACTCAATCATCTAATGGCACTCGAGTGCGCTAATCACCACTCAATCATCTAATGGCACTCGAGTGCGCTAATAATCTTTTTCCTGTTCCACTATTCTCAATAAATGTCCATTTCCTGTTCCACTTTTCTCAACAAATGTCCAGTTCAGATCTTCAGCACGAGTTCATCATACTGACATCATTTTATATATATATATATATATATATATATATATATATATATATATATATATATATATATATATATATATGGGAGCGGATCAAAAGTCCCCTTAGAAAGTCTCCCAAAAATCTCCCTCACTCTAATTCGTAATGTTAATGTTAATATTAATGTTAATATTAATGTTAATATTAAATTTTTTTTAATTTTTTTATATTAATGTTAATGTTAATGTTAATATTAATGTTAATGTTAATGTTAATATTAATTTTAATGTTAAGTTTAATGTTAATTTTAGTATTTAATGTTAATATTAACATTAATATTAACATTAATATTAATATTAACATTAATATTAACATTAAATTACGGATTAGAGTGAGGGGGTTTTTGGGGGGCTTTCTAAGGAGGACTTTTGATCCGCTTCCTATATATATATATATATATATATATATATATATATATATATATATATATATATATATATATATATATATATATACATATATATATACATTCACGTGCGTTGTACGTATAAAAAAAAATAGTGATATTATTAATAAAATATATAAAAATTTAAATTATATAAAATATTTTAAATATAATTTTAATATAATTGTTATGATTATTTTTTTAAAATTTTAGATATGTATTTAATTAGATAATTTTATGTAGTTAGTTTAAACATAATTTTTATTTTAAATATATTATAGTATCCGGTGGTTTTTAATTTTTTTACGTGAAAATAGAGTGTTCGGTTATCCACATAAAATAAGAAAGGTAGTTAATTTTGAACTTTTAATTTTTATTTTTTTTTTTTAATTTAATGATTGATGATATACACGATTTAGACGGCTTAATTTGGAACCGTTTTAAAATTTTTATATTAGTAGAGATATATATGCCAATAGTCCCTAGCCTATTGGTAGTGATCTGAGACATGCAGCTAAAAAAGGTGCCAGTCGTAACAATTAATATTTAGTAATCTTTTATAGACTACCTCAGCAATAGATGGGTACTCATATATAGCGGGATGTAATTTATGCCAAGATGTCATTATGGACAAGTGACAACCATTCTTGACGGCTTGAAGATCAATATGTGTATTAGAAATCGTTTGAAGTTGTTGGTGGAATTTTTGGACTCCGCCATGAGGCATGATGTATGAAATTAATATTGACAAGGAAGAAGAAAAAGGTCAGCAATTGTCACCTGTTACGGATGACAAGACAGGCCATACAAAGTAAGTAGGGTCACATGACCTTAGGATAATCCTTAGTTTTAAGTACCGTCCGACCACGAAGAGAAGTATTCACAAGCAACATATGTGCGTATGAGATATGTGGTACACATGCGAAATGGTTTGTACTTTGTATCATGATGACATAACTTAGCATATTGGAAAAAAATTTAAATTTTGCTTCCCCATGCAATAGGCTCTGTTTGCTTAGGAGCTGTTTGGATAGATGTAACTCTTTGGAAGTGTGAAAGTGGCACTTACAGCAAGTTGAGTTTCTGTGGACTTGCAGTAAGGGATACTTTCCAAAATGTGTTTGGATTGAGTACTTTTTGTCTGGTGAAAGTGGGAGAAAAATGAGTTCGTTGTTTGGATAGTTATGTAAGTAGACAATGGAAGTTTTTTTTGAAATATGGTAAACCTAGGTATAGTTACCTCCCAATAATTAAATTACTTATCATAACTAAACCAAAAAAAATTAAATAAATTAATTAGCTACCATAATTAGCTGCTAATTATATGCCATAATATATTAATTACCTATTAATATTACCATAATGTAAATTATCTATTAATATTAAACCCCCCCCCCCCCTCTCTCCTCTCTGGACACTTCTACGCTCTTCTTCTTCTCCTTTCTTCATCTCTCTCTCTCTCTCTCTCTGGCCCCTCCGGCCACTGCCCTCTCCACCACCCTCCACCACCACCGCCACCGCCCTCTCCACCACCACCACAGCGCCACAACCACCGCCACCGCCCTCTCCACCACCACCACAGTGCCACAACCACCGCCACCGCCCTCTCCACCACCACCGCCGCTGCTACCACCACCCCAGACCTCCACCACCACCGCCACCGCCCTCTCCACCACCACCACAGCGCCACCACCACCGCCACCGCCCTCTCCACCACCACCGTCGCCGCTACCACCACCCCAGACATCCACTACCACCGCCACCGCCCTCTCCACCACCACCACACCGCCACCGCCCTCTCCACCACCACCGCCGCTGCTGCCACCACCCCAGACCTCCACCACCACCCCAGACCTCCACTACCACAGTGCCACCACCATCGCCACCGACGCCAAGCTCACCACTTGCAGCACACTTCCCCCCTTTTGGGCTGCAAGTGGAGATGGGTAAAAATGGGGGGACAAAAACTGAACTGCAAGTGAGATTCTCCACTTTCTTCTTCTACTTGCTGCAAACCAAACGGCGGAACTCCCGTCTGCTCCTTCCAGTTGCAGCATAATAGGGCACTTGCAGCATAAATGCTTGCAACCAAACAGCCCCTTAGCGATAGCTCTAATCAGTGTCCAACTTTAGATTTTAAAATCTGAGATAAATTCTAAAGGTGGGGTCCTCAAAAAATAATATTTATTTTTCTTCTTCTTCCACTAATGATGATACAATAATATTGTCAACAATAGAATAAAAATAATAGAATAATAAATAAAATATAATATCCAAAATAATATATGTTATAATAAAATACTAATAGAACTGAAGATTTTTCAAAAAAAGAAAGAAAAGAAACTGATGTTCCAAACAAATAAATTAAAAGTATGCTAACAATGTTTGGGGTAGTTCATAATGGTAGTAAAAAGGAAAATAATTTTTTTTTCTTACGCTATCAAAAACTTCCTCAAGGGATCACAGTCACTTAAAATATCACATGACATTTCAATGGATAATCTAGATATGAGCACTATGTAATCTAATGACATTATCATAATTTTCCAACCAATAATTAAGTAAAAATATTTTCTTTCTCGGTTTCTTATTAGTTGATCTCAATCTCAAAAGAAAAAATACAGTAAGCACATAATGCACAAATATTTAGTTATATTTATCATATATTAAACAATTAATGGGCCAGGAACACATTTTTCCAATAAAGTTATAGCTCTATTCATCAGATCCATAAAGTACATAATGTACTGATATATATTTTTTATTTTTAGATTTTTGACGATACGCATGGAACTACTTTTGTGTACGTTGGCATTGCATATCTTCGGACCCACTCCCTCCAACTCCCACTATTATTATAAATAGAAGGAATAGTACGTTTCCGTGACTTGATCCACTAATCTTCTGCCGTCCAGACATGATCTTTTAACTCTTATCGGTAACTACAAGAGCCACTCGAATTCGGTCTAGTTATACTTATAGTTCTATTCAAATATAAGTCCATGAATATGTTGGAGTCCAGTCTGGATTTGGTAATAACATACTTGTGGAATCCAAATCTTATTAAATATTTGATTTGATTAGATTTGGATGTCCATAATTGGTGTTGTGCTATTTTAGATATAATAGGATTCTTAGTTTAGGAAATCCTATTATGATCTAAAATAGGATAATTGATGGACTATTTTAGGTGTAATAGGATTCTTAATTGAGGGCTTCCTAATTAAGAAATTATATTATGACCTAAAATTGGATTTTCTCATCCTATATATATGGGGTGAGGGTGTAGGCACAAAGTATAAGCACAAAGCACAAAAGTGGAGATTCAGGGTGCTTGTCCACAAAATTTTTTTAAGAGAAAGCTCGTACTTTACTCTTAGGACTTCTCCATCCAAGACAGAAGGAAGAAGAAGATCTAATCGAGAAGTCGTCAACTTCGGTTAGGGAGATTGCTACAGGTTGGTGAGTGATCTCAATTGTAATCTTATGTTTTTCTTCTCAACTGTAGTGAATTGAACCTATTAGGACAAAGGGTTCGACGTGAGTTTTGTCAATCTTATAATTTCATCTGAGTTATTAAATGTTGGGATTTGTCCAGGTAATGTACGTCACCGTCTTATACTTGTCTTCATCTTGTGTTTGGTGTCTGTTAGACGGGGGTTGGTTTTGGTCAGGTGGGTTGGTAAACGCTTCCGTACGCGTCCAATAATTGGTATTAGAGCTTTGGAGGTTCTGGAAACCATGTCTACGGAGCAGATGAACACTCGTATGATCACCCTCACAGAGGAACTGGGCAATTTGGAAGCCAATGATGGAGGATCTACTTTGGTGCAAGGACTTGCATAGTCCGTTGGAGGCACTACCAAAATATGTCAAATTAGCGACGAAATTAGCGACGCCAGTTAAAAATGTTGCTATGTTTTGTGTACTTAGCGACGTATGTAAATGACGTCGCTGAACGTCACTATCAGCGACGTTTAGCAACTATTAGCAACTATAATTATAGTTTGGAAAGAACAAGTCGCTATGTAGTCGCAAAACGTTGCTGATGTATTTTATTCAGCGACGTTTTGGCGATATTTAATCATGTCCGTCGCTATCCTATTACTGAACAGCGACGTCTAGCGATGTCTCACTTAGACGTCGCTAAAAACTTTCATTTAGGGTTCTAGGAACCCGATCGATTTTATTTTATTTCCTAAATTTTAATCTCCCGCCGAGTGCTCTCGTTTCTCTTCTCCTCCCCCTCTCGTCTCCGGCGACCGCTCCCCCCGACGATCTCCTCCCCTCCGGTGACCCCTACCCGACCCCGATGAGCTCTCCGACGACCGCTACCCGACGAGCTATCGTTTTCCTCCGGTCCCTTCCCCTTCGTCCCCTGCCCCAGCGACCCCCCTCGCCCCCTGGTGAACTCGTCGTCGCTCCTCCACCGTCGACCCCCTCGTCCCCTGCTCCGCTTCGACGACCCCTAGCCGACCCCTTCCAGGTATACCTAACCCTAACCCTATCTCCCACTAACACGACACAGACACATTGACACACTCACTGACACGATACCGACACACTCACTGACACGACATTGACACACTGACACACGATACACAGACACTATGTATACTCATTGAAGAAAACTCTTATACATATGTATACATGTATACATGAAACTCTTATACATATGTATACAATATATACATATGTATACTCATTGATGGTTCCTTTATATACATATATACATATGTATACAATCTCAAAAAAAACTCTTATATAACTATAGTTATATCTATCAATCTACATATATACATATATATACAATCTCAGGAAAATCTGAACTAAACACACATAGGTATACTCATTGAAGAAAACTGAGATTTCACAATGGAACTTAGATTTTGATACATGAAACGAGATGATGGTTCCTTTAGTTAGCTTGCTTATGTTACAATTATATTCTTTGTGAATATCGATTTTACCAGATGGCACCCATGACCCGAGCAGCGGCACGTCGTTTGAGGGAAACACAGATTGCTGAGGTGGCTCCTCCTACTGTTAAGGAGGAAGTGGCACCGGTAGCTAGTGAGACCGGGAGTTCCATTCATCCAACACCTGCAGTGGAATGGCGCTTTCCTTCCGTCAATCCCACTTATCAGAAGATGTTGCGTGATGGTATCATTGAGCGTATGCGTGAGCTGCGTGGTCGTCATTAGTATAGTTTTATGGATGTATTTTGTGTTAGACTATTAGTACTTATTACCAGCTGTACTTGTTTTATGGAGATGAGTTTATGGACTTAATTATGGACTTATTACCAGCTATACTTGTTTTATGGAGATTAATTATAGACTTATTACCACTTATTTTATGGAGATTAATTAGACTAAGTCTTCTGTGTGGTCAATTCTGATACACTATGGTTATATGGTCATGTCATGTGATACACTATTACCACTTGTTGTATCATGATTACTTGGGATTCTATTTCAATGATTTTTCTCTCGTAAATCATACACAAAAGCGAAAAGCACACCTTATACTATATTGGCGTCCTATACGACACGTTTGTATCCTAATAGTATATAAGGAGTATCCTAGTACCTACAATGTATAGAGTATCCTAGAAGTATAGGCATGATTGGTATATCATATTACATAGAGTGTATAGAGTGAGTATCCTAATAGTATAAGATATTTTAGAAGTAAAGTGTTCGTGTCAGTCCGAAGTAAGGTGTCCATGCCAGCCCTTCTCTGAAAAAGTAAGTCTACTACCGATATCGCTGATACCAATACTCATAGGAATAGTTCGATACCGATTCCCATACCTATATGTTGTTGCTCAAGCAGTTTATAGCTACAAATGCGTAAGTGCAACATGAAAATCTCATCTGTTAAATATGTTACCTAAGAGCATCATTAGTAAGGGCAATTCATTACTACAGTGTATAGAGTATCCTAGAAGTGTAGGTATGATTGGTATATCATATTACATAGAGTGTATAGAGTATCCTTTCGGTCTATAAGAGTTACTTCACTAATTTTGTCAAGATAAGTAAACTTTTTAAATGTTGACGGTATATATATCGTCAACATTTGGTTTTGCCTTGTAGCTACGGGCAGTTGCCTGCATTTTGCCTTATAACTTAGCCTTTGGCCTGTGCTTGAGCAGTGTGGACTTCCAGGTTAGGGTGTTAGTTCATGATTAGCATTGTTTAGATATTAGTTTCAGTTAAAGGGTTAGTTTAGATTAAGATATTAGAAGGAATATGAGAGTTAGTAGATGTTAAAGTAGGATATTAATTTAGTAGTTAGGATAGATAGTTTGAGTTAGGATACTGCTCAAGCACATGCCAAAGGATCGATATTGGATATTAATTTAAAAAGTTTTACCTTTCTTGACAAACTGGATGAAGTAACTCTTGTAGACCCAAAGGGTCGATATTGGACATTTTGGATGAGTATCAGAATCGGTATCAGATTAGTATCGACCGTATCGGATCAGTATCGGCCGTATGTACTTAGTGTCGTGTACTCCTACAAGTACAATTATACCTCTACCGTATGTACTTAGTATCGACCGTATCGGATTAGTATCGGTTTATCGAATACGACACTTTGACACAAGACAGTTGTTTTAGTCCCAACACAGTTGTTTTTGTTTTTTTCCTTCAAATTCTTTGTTTGTAATATGTGGAATGAATGAACAGTTTATGTTGTGCACCCATATCTAGACTGCCTTAACATTCATTCACTGACTGCAATGTGCATGTATCTATCTTACAGAATTATCCTTAATTGGATATGCATATGAATTACTACTTACGGAATCGTTCGTGGATGTACAACCGTCATCCTGATGATATATGCGGTGTGCAGGATGAATTCATAGAGTGTGTACAGCAGTTCCTGCAGTTTGTCAAGGCGTTCCCTCAGTACATGGACGGTACCAAAATTAAATGTCCGTGTGTGAGATGTCGCAACTTAAAATATCATCCAGAAGTGGAAGTCACGTATCATTTATACTCGAAGGATTTTACGCCGAATTACTATCAGTGGAGCACGCACGAAGAACTTTGTCTTTAGCATCGGAGTATGAGCCTTATGTGGATGTCCACAACAATGCTGCTTATGACGATGGGTTGGTGAACATGATTTTTGACGCGACGGGGCCTAGTTTCGATCCGGACGATCATGATGCACCTGAGGAGGCACCGAACGCCGATGCTACACAGTTCATGGAGTTGTTGGAGAATGCAAGGACTCCATTATATCCTGGTTGTGAGGATCATTCACCGTTGGAGGTGGTTACAAGATTGTTGAGCATCAAGTCCAATTTTAACATGTCGCAAGATTGCTACAACCGTCTTATGGAGTTGCTTATAGAAATATTACCTGAGTATGCTAAGTTGCCTAAAGACTTCTACCAGTCTAAGAGGATGGTGAGATCGCTCTGGATGGGATATGAGAAAATCGATGCATGTCGCAACGGGTGCATGTTGTACTACAAAGACGACAAGGATGAAGACGCCTGTAGATTTTGTGGTGCCGATCGCTACAAGGGCAGTGGTAGAGGAAAGTCTATCGGTGCCAGGAAGCCTACCGATTCTATGCACTACTTGTCGTTGACGCCGCGGTTGCAGCGGTTATTTATGGTGAAGGAAACTGCAGAAAACATGAGTTGGCATAAGCGGGAATAGACCGAAGGAGTGTTGGATCACCCATCTGATGGAGAAGCATAGAAGCACTTTGAACGAGAGTATACAAATTTTGCTTCTGATCCGCATAATATCAGATTGGGTCTTTGCTCCGATGGTTTTACCCCATTCGGACTTTCGGGATCCCAGTATTCGTATTGGCCTGTGATCGTCACTCCGTACAATCTACCGCCTTGGATGTGCATGAAGATTCCGTATATGTTCCTCACCGTTATTATACCAGGTCCGAACAATCCGAAAAGGAACATCGATGTGTATTTATAGCCATTGATTGATGAGTTGAATCAGCTGTGGGAAGTAGGTTCCAACACGTACGATGTATATAGAAAACAAAATTTTCAGATACGGGCAGCACTTATGTGGACCATCAACGACTTTTCGGTCTATGGTATGTTATCTGGATGGAGCACGCATGGTCGTCTTTCATGTCCGTATTTTATGGACCGTACTAAGGCTTTCCGTTTCAAACACGGAGGTAAACCGTGCTTCTTCGATTGTCATCGACAATTCTTGTCGAAGGATCATCCGTACGAAGAGGAGTATATTCTGGGATCTGCCATATTGGAGCACCAATCAGATTAGACATAACCTTGATGTCATGCATATCGAGAAAAATGTGTTTGACAACATAATTAATACTATAATGGACGTAAAGGGGAAGACGAAAGACAATCCAAAGGCTAGATTGGACTTGGAAGAAATATGTAGACGTCCTGTATTGCATTTGATAGAGGACGGGAATGGGAAGTTGAATCAGCCTAAGGCAATTTTCTCACTGGAGAAGGAGGATAAAGTGAGACTTTGTAGGTGGATTCAAGGTCTAAAATTTCTAGACGGGTATGTTTCGAACTTGAGAAGATGCGTCGACCTCAAGGAGAACAAACTGACAGGTATGAAGAGCCATGATTGTCACGTATTCATGGAGAGGTTAATTCCGATTGTATTTCGGGAATTCTTACCCCCGGTTGTTTGGGATCCATTGACCGAGCTTAGCATATTCTTCAGAGATCTTTGTTCTAGTAAGTTGTTCGTCGATCGTCTAGAAAAGCAGGAGAATGATATTGCGGTAACACTGTACAAGCTCGAAAAGGTATTTTCTCCTGGATTCTTTGACTCCATGGAGCATTTGTCAATTCATCTTTTCTACGAGGCACGTATTCTTAGGCCCATTGGTTATCAGTGGATGTACCCGTTTGAGCGACATTTGAACCACCTAAAGAGGAAGGTGAAAAATAAGGCTCGGGTCGAGGGTTCTATTTGTAAAGCCTATATTCTCGAGGAGATTACAAACTTCTGCTCGACGTATTTCAAACCTCATGTTGCTACGAATAGAACGAGGGCTCTAAGAAACGACGACGGTTATCAAGAATCTAATGATGGAATACTGAAAGTATTCAATGCGTCCGGAAAGCCTTCAGGAAAAATAAAGAAGAGATATTTGAATGACGAAGAGCTAAGGGCTGCTCAGTTGTATGTATTACTCAATTGCGACGAGGATGAAGTGGAGAAGCTAGAGGGGCAAGTAATTAATGATGAGTTTACGTTATCTCAATGTAATAGTATAAGCTAATATTATTGTACTAATCGGCGGTTGCTTCGTTGTTTTTCAGCACATATAATGCTGAGTTGAGGTCCGTTAGACCCTACCTAACAGACGAAGCATTAGAACAAGAAATGAGACGTCATTTTCCTTCTTGGTTGAGCGAATATGTAAGCACCCCGGTAATTACTGGCCTCTTTTAATGCTGCACAATAAATAACTTACTATCTCTTCTTTGGTATTCAGGTCAATCGTCTAATTTCATTCGAGATTGAATTAATTAGAACTCTTGCCAAGGGACCAATTACTTTTGTTAAAATATGGCCAAGTTACTGTGTCAATGGCTTTCGGTTTAAGTCGACAAATGCACCGATCAGAGACAGCTTCCTGGATCTTGATTGCACGAAAAACAGTTGTTTGTGTATCAAATCTTCGAACTACAAAGACGTCGATCCAGGAAATGATTTCTTTGGCATCTTGCGAGAGATTGTGGAGTTGACGTATAATTATGACAGAGAACCTGCAAAGATCGTGTTGTTCAAGTGTGAATGGTTCGATCCGACTAAAAATCAAGGTTGGAAAATTGACAAGCATGGTCTTATGGATATAAACTACAAGCATAGATATCAAGGCTACGAACCATTTGTCCTAGCAACTCAAGCTCAGCTCGTGTACTTCACAGCATATCCGAGACGGGGAGCAACGAAGTCTGACTAGTGGGCGGTATGAAAGACTAAAGCTAGAGATACTTTTGATGTTGACAAAAAAGCTTATCAGGAGGACGAACTACTTCTTGTAACCAATATTGTTGATGTGGACTCCACGGAATATGCATTACACGACACATAATATAGAAGATGTAGAATTATCCGAAGAGAAAGACGAAGCCGACGAAGGAGAAGATGAAAGTGAAGATGAGGAGGAAGATGAGGTCGAGGAAGACGAACAAGATTATTATTCTGAAGATGATTGAGAGAGACATACTTTCATTTTCTTATTATGTAGAGTTGGTTATTATCTAGTCTTAGTTATTATCTGAATGTACTATCTAGACTTAGATATTTCTTGTAAAATATACTATCTGGACTTAGATGTTTCTTGTAAAATGTATCATCATATGTTGTCTTGGTTATTATCTTGTCTTTGTTGCACTTTCATATTTCTAGTCTCTATTATTTGTTGTCTTTGTTGTATCTCATCATATGTTGTTATCAGGTATGACAGGTCGTCGCGGATCGTTTCGTATTTTTTGACATGGGGCACGGGGTACTGATACTGGCAGAGGACAGGGTACTCCTTCGGTACCTACTGGTGGTACTGCTAGAGGACAGAGTTCTTCTTTGGTACCTCCTACTGGTACCGGCTCTGGATCCTCGTCGCCCAGTACTCCTGTATATCGGACAGTAGCTCCGCCCGCCACGATGCTACGTGGCATATCTCCTGGGACGAGTAGTTCCAGGCCTGAGACTGCTCCCGAGAGTAGCGTTCCTCCTGCTGATACGACGATGGAGGCAGATGAGGAGATGGAGGAGGCTGCGCCGGTGGCCGACCAGTATCAGGCAGATGATGCCTGCGCACCTCCGGAGGAGACGAGGACGGAGATCTGGGCTGACGGTACAAAGTAAATATTTTGGTTTATCATTTTTTTTCTGTGTTTATCATAAATTAACTTTTCTCATTAATATAATATGTCTGTATAGATATCGTCCCCCGTTGGTACAGAGACGCCTAGGCCAGCTCCTGAGGCAAAATTATGGGGGTCCTTGGATAAACTACTCGGATGCTCCGGACGATAGGAAGGCCTACTGGTTTGCACGCTTCAAGGTTAAAATAGATTTGCTTTTAACATGAATCATTTGATTTATGCATATTATATATTACTGAAAAATATTTGGTTTGCGTACTCTTCTAGGATACGTTTTTCTATCCACCACACCGGGTCGAGCTGATCGAGGGGATGTTTCCTGCTATCGCTGCTAAGCTGATCTGCGACGCTATCAATGATCAGAAAGCTCGTGATCGTGCCGGAAAGCCGATCCAAGGTTGGATCACCCCTGATCAGTGGGATGCGATGAAGGCTTGATTCAACGAGCCAAGGTACAAGAAAAAGTCCAAGAAGGCCAAGGCGGCTAGGCAGCCTGCCTCGAAGTGGTGCGGTGGGTCGATTCCAATGACGGAACATTTTCGTCGTTTGGTATGTATTTTTCTTTCAGAAATATTATTTTAATACAAATCCGATAAATTATTACTAAGATAATATATTTAATTACAAAAAAGTAAGGTCGGTAACGTCGACATGGTGACCGTCTTCCTGGCCACCCATCGGAAGGGCGAAGGCCTTATTGACGAGAGGGCCCAGCTTGTCTATGTAAGTATTACAATACTATTTGTTAATTATAATACTTCGTGTTAATTTTAATATAACTTAGTAAATATGCATACAAATAAATATTCATGTAGTTAGTAATAATAAGTAATTAATTAGAAATTAGAAATCATAGAGTATTATCCATACTTTCTAGGCCGAGTATGAGAGGCTTCGGGACCGGGCGGCTGCTAGTACACCTACTGCGGAAGAGGCCGGTACTTTCTCGCAGCCCACTCAAGCTCCGTCGGTGGACGAGCTGTGCATGACTGTCGCTGGTGGCCTCCGTAGGGGTACGTACTACGGTACGGGATCCTATGGCACCCTAGTTGCGAGCCAGTCCTCTAGGGCATCTCCCGCTAGTGTGCATGGTCCACAGCCGTCCCAGGAGTCTGCCCGAGTCCACCAGATGATGGAGTCTCTCCGGGATGAGCTGCTACGACGAATTCAGGACCACTCTCAGCACCAGTCGAATGAACCTGTGCTTATAGCACGATTGGATGCGCTCGACCGTAGCATTATGGAGCTCCGACATGTGACTGAGCGGACAGAGCGGAGCATCACCGATCTTAGAGCGTCGACGGAGCACAGCGTATTGGATCTGCAGGCATCACAAATGACCATGGGCGAGAGGCTGAGATTGGTGCAGGATTCGGTGGCTGATAGCAGTGATAGAATATTATCTACCATGGATTCATACAACCAGTGACTTGCAGCGTTGGAGTGTTATCGTCCTTTGGGTGCGCCTTCATCGTCGTCGACTCCGCCGGTGCCACTGCCTTCTTCATCGATACCGACTCCACCGACGTCACTACCTCTTTCATCGGTGTCGATTTCACAAGAGGACTATGAGCTTTTCTTATCCCTTCGTCACGGTGCGCCCCCTCCTGCTCCAGATCCCCAGTAGTCCGAGATAGGACTATTTGTATTGAGTGTTTGAGTACTTATTTTTTTGTATTTCTTTGTGAAACTTATTTGTTTGTGACACTTATTTGTTGGTTGCATAGATACATTGGTAATTGGTTGTGTAGACCCATGATTCTGTGGAGAAAATGATTCTGTAGAGAAAATGATTTTGTTGGTTGCATATATTGTGTTTCAGATTAAACTGCAGGGAGAAAATGATTCTGTGGAGAAAACTGCATACTGCAATTTTTTTTTATTTTTTTTTCAAATTTAGCGACGTCTACCTACGTTTACCGACGCTTTCCAATGGCACTTTGCGTCGGTATACGTTGCTAAACTGGCATATATTGCCAGGCTACCGACGTATAGCGACGTCTGTTTCGTCGGTATGCGTCGGTAAACGTCGCTATACGTCGGTAAATATCCTAGGATTTTACCTCATTTTCCTAGGATATACCGACGTATAACGACATCACAAAACGTCGGTACTATATACCGACGCATAGCGACATCAAAAATATTGATAATTTTTCCAGGGAATACCGTCGTATAGCAACATCATAAACGTCATTATTTCATCGACAAAATGACGATAAATGTCGGTTTATTACCGACGTATCCTTGTGTCGGTAAACGTCGGTGTTAACGACGATCAGCGACGTCTTTCCAAACACCGACTAAGGTTTCCGCGACTAGAGGAAGACGTCCCTAAATACGTCACTAAGTAGGTTTAGTGATGTCTTTAGGCATTTTAGCGACGTCTTTAGGCGTCGCTAAAATGACTTATTCTGGTAGTGAGGGTGACAGCGCAAAGCCAACTGAAAAAGCTACTGAAGACTGGAAACGACTGGATCTGAAGGACATTGGATTCAAATGCCAATGGTTGGATGATTCGGTATTTCACCATGTGTCCATGGAGAGTTCGGCAAAAGCATAGTGGGAGAAGCTGTATTCGCTATACGAAAGGAAGATGGCTGACAACAAGGGGTTTCTTATTCGCCAACTCGTTAACTCGAAGTGCACGGAGAGTGCCCCAGTGGCACAACATCTGAACGAGGTTCAGGGTATCAACAATCAGCTGTCTGCGATGAAGATGGTGTCACGACCCGCACCCAGTGTAGGGACACGAGAAGTGGGTACGTCCAGCCTACGCCATAGTATCGGTGGTAGAACACTGTCCTAGGTCACATATACATCTAATATGATATGATATAACTGCACAAATATACTCTCCAATCAGAGGACAATGCAGAAGGTATAACTCAATCACAAGCTAAGGTAGAATGGTACGATCAAATAGATAAGATATGATAGATATCACCAAATGAAATACAAACAAAAGAGAAGAAGTCTAAGTGTCTAAGACATAACATCTCAACAACAACAACATCCAGAATATATACATTTCAAAGTCAAAGTAAAGACAAGACAATTAAGTAAGATAATTAACTAGCTAGTCTAGCTAACTAGCCTAGACTACTGGGGTAATGTCCTCTGCAAGGACTGGGTCCTCCTGGGAGTCCAGCTCACAGGTGTCATCTAGGACTGCTCCATAGTAGGTCGGGCAGAACTCCTCATCAGTGTCATCTGTAATATTTTTAACAGGTCCAGTCAGGACAGGAACGAGTACACAATCTCAATTGTTCATATCATGACCGGAATATAAAGCATGCAATAGGATAAGATACATGAATCATTGAAAGAAATGTACATGAAAAAGAGAGAGGAAGATAACTGTACTGGAAATATCTACTATAAGTAAAGAACTACAAGTGACTAGTGGTTTAGAGTACAAGATAGGCATGTGAACAAATGTAATTTATACATGATTACACTACTGAGTTTATATATGATTACACTACTGAGTTTATACATGATTACACTACTCGAAATTATTTGCATGACTATTTTTACTCCCCCGTACCCCAATCAATACCCAAGGATCTAGACAGGTTATGTTATTATACATAACTATCACATGGGGGCTCATAGATGAGTGCACATGAAGTTATACATGAGGACTCTGTGAACATGAGAGTACATGAATCACAAGAGTATACATGAAATATAGTGAAAGCACAAGAGTACATGATGAAAGTGAAACACACATGACATGATGTACCTGACGCTCCCGAGGGGGATAACATCTCATGAAAAGATCCATATAGTACCAATCCGTGTTACCAACGTGACAGCATCAAGTAAAGTAATCTAGAGCAAGAATATAAGTCCTAGCAAGTATGAAATGATCAGAAAATGTACTCGTCTGATATCCTGTATGTCCGATGAGAATAGATGTCCGAATCAGAGTAAATGGGTCCTATTTAGAGCAATACAGGTCACAACATGTCCAATAAAGTAAAAATGTAGATTACAATGCATTCTACATGATTCTAGGTCAATCTGGGTCAAAGTCAACTCTCAGTCAACTCTGGTCAACTATAAAGTCAAACTAGTTAGGGTTATGTCAAACATGGTCAACTAGTCTAACTTAGTCCATTCTAGGTCTAAACAAGTCAAG
Organism: Iris pallida; assembly: GCA_029216955.1. NCBI lineage: Eukaryota > Viridiplantae > Streptophyta > Magnoliopsida > Asparagales > Iridaceae > Iris > Iris pallida. The sequence goes on along the minus strand of JANAVB010004612.1, from coordinate 22,696 downwards.
GCTAAGACAAACAAGCTACAAAACATAGCCTAAGATCACATGCTAAACTAAGACACAAGCTAACCACATAGCCTAACACAAAGTCTAAAACAAAGCACACACACACACACACACACACACACACACACACACACACACACACACATATATATATATATATATATATATATATATATATATATATATAACTTAGTTTGTGTGTGCTTTGTTATATATATATATATATATATATATATATATATATATAATTAATGGGTCAGCGGAGAGCCCCTCGTCTCCCGAGCGGAGCTTCAGCCACACCGGCATCCCCCTCTCCTCGCCTCGCCGGCGTTCGCCCCCGCCCCGGCCGGGGTTTGGTGGGTCGGCTGGCCGGTCGGCTTCCCCGGCCCGGCAGCTCCTTTCGGCCTGTTCGTCCCCTCCGGCGGGTCGGGCCCCGCCTGGCCTTCCCCCCTGTGGAGCCACCCGCCCCTCGCCGGCCTTCCGCCGTGTGGCCCGCCGGGGTTCGCCTGGCCCCCCCATGTGGGCCCCCCATCCCCACCTCGCTGGCCCCCCGCCGCGCGGACCCCTCGTCTCCTCTTCCCCCTTTTCCCCTCTTCCCCGCCGGCGTCGCCGTCGTCCTCGGCCGCAGCGGAGTCGCCGGCCTCGGCGGGCGCATGCAGCGGGAGCTACCCCAACGGGCGTGACCGTACCACCTCCTACCGCCTCCCCGGCGGCCTTCCCCCGGTGTATCCTCCTCTCGCCGCTCCTCTCTCTTGGAAGGCGCCTCCCTCCGCCGCGGCGTCCGTAGCTCCCGCCCCCCCGCGCTTCCCTCCGGATTTGGTTCCTCCTCCCTCTCCACCGTGCCGCGAGCCCTCTTCTTGGGCGCATGTGGCCGCTCGGCGACAGCCCGTGGACGCAAGCCCGTGCATGTCGTCTCCGGCCGTCGAGGCTTCTCCCTGCGGCGGCCGTCCCGACGCCGGCTCTCCTCCCGCGAGCTCCGAGCTCCCCTCTTGGTCCGCTCCTCCGCCTCCCTATGACCTCCGGAGATTCCGCCGCGCGCTGGAAGCCCCTCTCCCCCGTCGCGTTTGACCGGTCCCGATCCTCGTCGGCGGCCCTCTCGCAGCCTCCGATGGCGGTCCTCGGACGCCGGTGGACCTCTCTTCCACCCCCCCCTCCCCTCCTCTCACCCCTGCCGGTGCCCCGCTCGCCGGCGCTTCCCCGACGGCTGGCGTTTCCTATGGACGGTCCCCCCCCCCCCCCCCCCGCCGGCGGCCCATCCGTGTTCTCCTTCGCCGGGTCGGCACTCATCGCCGGCGATGGCCCTTCTCCCGGCCTTCCTGCCGGCTCTCCCGCCCCGGGGGTCGTCCTGGGGGGGGCGAGACCCCCTCCTCGGGCAGTCCGCCCCCCTCGCGTCCCGTGCCCCCTTGGGCTGTCCCGCCCAAACGCCTCGGGTGGCGTTCCCCCCCCCCCACACACGTCTGCATTCAAATTTTGAATGCTTTTTCAAAAAAAAAATTCCTGATGGGTTCTCTGTCTGGACCCAACCTAGGGCAGCGCGCCCACACCCCACTCGTGCCTCGCGGTCCACGCCTTGGGCCTTGTGCCCGCTTTGGACAGCGGGTCCAACCCTCTCCCGCCTAGTTTCTCTTCGTTTTTTGAAATTGGTTTTGAATTTCCTGCTGGGTTGCATCCCTGTAGGTTCCCGTAATCTAGGTTTCTTTACTTTTGTTAATCTGCTCTGCAAGACCATTTTGTGTGTTTCGGTCCATGTAACCGCCTGTATTGCTCCTTTGGAGCACCACTTTCTGATTCAATAAAATTTGCTTGTTTAAAATATATATATATTTATATATATATATATATATATATATATATATATATATATATATATAGTACATATACATATATATGTTTCACATTCACATTCATATATATATACAAATATATATAGGGAAGCTATGCATAAAGGCACTAACAACAACAAATATACATACATCGAAAGGGGTAAGGAGATTGTGTGTGTGTGTGTGTGAGTGTGGCAATAGAGTGAATGTGAGTGTTCAGAAAGTAAAGGTGAGTGACTGAATGAACATGAAGTGAAGGTGAGTTGTGGCAGTGAGAATGTGTGTGAGTAATAGGGTTGTGAGTGTTTGAGAGGGGAAACTAAAATCAGTGAGAAAGTGAAACCAATATACAAGCATACATTCTAACATGCAAAACACAAATCAAACTTTCATTCACAGTTATCATGAAAACATTATCAATTTCCATTTTCAGTTTTAAGTTTAAATACAACTCCCAATTCTCAGTTGAAATGACAGTTAACAATTATATATGTGAATCTCAGTTAATACATTGCATTAGCCTTAGTTAGCATCCATTCTCATGTATATACAAACTCAGGTATCACATTACCAAACTAACTCAGTTTTAACATTTCGAGTATACAGGTTTAAGTTAAAGCAAACAGAGAACATCAATACTCAGTCTTACAAGACTCAACTCAGGTTTAACATTTCAGTTCAGTTTCTTGAACATGTTCAGTTGAACATTAGGAAAGAAAGAACCCAACAGTTTAACAAATCTAAAACAACTAAAATTCACATATATAACTAGCCTATAACATTTAAATCACAGTTACAAATTAACATTTAAACTCAGATAATAACATTCAAAAGAAAACTCGAATGACAGGGTCAACGGTATCAGTTAATAGGAAACCCAATATTGCACAAACCAAATTTGATTTCGAAAACCTAATTAAACATCAAATTAGTGTGTGTCAATAAGTGTCATACATGTACACATGTCATAGGGTTTATCTCGTGTCCATAAAACTGGACACGAGGTGTCCAATCACGAAATAACACATAGTACACAAAACTGTACAAAACTGCCTCGTGCGGTGAGTTCGAGAGCTCGTGGACACGACACGAGCCATGACACATCTCGTGCTCGTGTCCACACATATCCCACATGTAGGGCTACATAATGGATACAACACAAGGTGTCCACGCCATGTCCACACGCTGTACGACATGCGTATCAGACGCGGGATCGTACGGGTTCAGGCACAGTGCATTACTAGTGCATGAAGGATTCCATGTCTGATACGACACGAGGGGCTACAATACTTAGGGGGGGTGTTTGCAGACACTGCCCCTATGTGTCCACCAAGTGTCAGCCTCCCTCGAGCCGTGTCGTGTCCGCGGTGAGCCCCGAGCAGCATGACACTGCACACGGGCTCGTAAGAGCGTGTTCGTGTCCATTTTGGACACGGACACGGCACTAAATCGTACTCAGTGTCAGTGATATGTGATCAGCACGTGTAGGGCTACAAAAACATCTATTTACTTGTAGAAAATAAGAATAAAACAGTCACTGTGACATTTCATCAAACATGTGTCATAGGACACTGATACGTGTCCGATACGCACATCTAATCAATACCAATTCCTACCAAACTCACTCTACAGCTACGGGACACCTAGATGGATGCAACTATAGAAAAAAATTTGAGATTTGAACGTGTTTGTTGTGATTTACCTATTAGGAGTAGATCTCAATCAAAAAGCCCCAAAATGAGATGTTCCTTCCCAATAACAATGGTCAAATGAGCTCCAATCTATGCAAGCAAGCTTCCTTCAACCTCTACTCTAGAAATGAATCCAAATGCGAGTGGGATCAATTTGCTGGAGGAATAGTGAGATTTGACAATTTGGGGAAAAAAATTATGGTTTCCAAAAGGGCGATCTCTAAAAGAGGCAAGTGTTAAATAAGAGATATTATAGGGGGTTGGGGTCCTCTATATGGCTGCTATGGCCAGCCAACAAGTTAGGGTTAGGGTTTCATTGAGGGAAATAGGCTACGGGTCAATATACTAGTTAGTTGATTCAACACTCTAGCTAATAGGCCCAACTACACATAGCACATATTCTTCTCATACACCCAAGTCACACTCAAGTCAACTTGAGTCAACTTAAGTTAGATTAGGGTTCCACACCATTCTACCATGCTAACTAAGTCACCAAAGTTAAAGTCAAACACTAGGCTAGTCTCTATCGTCTCAACTAGCAAAAGTCAAAATCACAACCAACAATCAAACAATAATAAAATAATTTAAAAAAATCATAATGACCAAAATACTCTCAAGCTAAAATATGGTAGTGACAGATGGTGATTGATGATGCGCTTCAGGCCCTATGCTCTTGATTTCTTTGTCGAAAAACTGGGAGACGTTGGTGGTTGTAACGCCCCAGTCCCAAAATACGTAGGACTAGGAACGTAGACATGCCAACCGTATAATAAATATACGTAAGCTGTTAAATGCAGTAGAACCATAACTAATCTCATTCACACAACATAAATGAATAAAAGATATCATATAATGATAATAAATTGTCTTGATACAATATGTTGGACGGAGACAAATCTACTACCAACAAGTAAAGGAAAAATATATGAGAAAATAAATAAATTTGGCAAGCGAAGCGAAGACGATTCAAGCACAATCATCCTCGAAGAAATGGAGACGGTCACGGCTAGAGCTAGAACACCTGCGAAAGACAAGAGCACACACCTGGAGAGATAACCAGGTCCTCAGAGGGACGAAACAAGACACATAATATCATGCCATTTAAACTGAACAAATATTGCTCAAATAAATAAGTCAATTGAATTATAATATGGTCCAATACATACCTATTGAACTAGCTTACCATCCCCCCAACAAAACAAGGACAGGAGATGGTAAACTAATTCACGGTGATGTATCTTTCCATGCTATGAATCCAATATGGTATCCGGACCCCAACAAGGTTCAATACCTTCTCATCGAAGTAGTAAGTCACACCTACAACCAAACAAGGACAAGATGTGACAAACTAATCTGCGACAAGTTATTGTTCCAAGCCACGGTCAGATACGAGTACCCAAACCAAAAGTACTCGTACCTAACGGATAAAGGTGCCTAACCGTTCTAAGTAAAATGTAGTTAAGAACAATCCTTCCTACGTATGGGCCCTGGCTGAATAGGATCGGCATAGTCCCCCCTTGGGGCACTAGAGGCCCCATCAATAAGAGCATGACGTTCCGCAGAACGTCAGTGGCCGTCAGTAATCTTGGGTCATCAACCCCGTATCTCCAGTGGAGCTTCCGGGTCACGAGAGAAAGTGCATCGAAGCCCATACGCTAAGGAATTGTCCTCCCCGCCCAATGCCTACTATGTTGTATCCACAAAAGAAAACCTCTATAACCGCTAAGTCAATCTAGCATGCAACCTCTATTAGCGGTTATTCCTATCGCACGGCTTGTACGTACTGGTGGCCAGCCAATCACGCACGTTCGTATTCTACATGCGACACACAACTTCATGGTACAACGTGTCAAGGCCATGAATGCAACACACACAAAGGTGGTCCCTTAAATCTAAGTTTAATGTGTAAGAAAACTAATACATAGCAGGAAATATAAATGAACAGTAAGTTCTAACAGGTTATGCCATGTATCACAGTTTATTTACACAAAGAAAATAATGAATAATGCATGAAATATGAGCTGAAATAAATAAACAACAAATGGTAAGGTGTCTTGTCTGGTAGGACGCCTGGTGTACTGTAATGATTAAGATGGCACGAACTGCAACTTTGGTGCAACAACTACACAAAGGAACCTCTATTGGTGGCATGGACGGTTCCATTTGGTCCAGAAGGGTCAAATTAGTTAGGGTCGATAGGAGGAAGGACAGAATTTATAGGAGGATAGGAATAATGGGCTTAGTCATGGAAAGAAAAAATCAAAGGAGAAACGATAAATAATATAGATACAAATATTTGAAAATACTTATAATATTTGAAAACTAGATTTTATTATTAAAATAATATTTATGGAAAAAGACCTAAAGTCAAGAAAATTATTTTTGGCTAAAACTCTAAGTTCGTCGAAAAAATAGAATTGGTAGAAACTATATTTTTATTTAGTTGAAATATTTGTGGATAAATATTCTAGGGAAAATCATAAAATAAAATAATTATTTTAGGTAAAACTCTAGGTTCGTAAAAGTAATTTTTGTTAGTAGTGAACTAGATATTTGGATTTACCCAAAATATATTTGAGAAATATATAAAGACTAAAAGAACATTTTAGAGCTAACCCAAATTCGGAAAGATTTATAGGTTTAAAAAATATATACTACTTGATAAAATACATTAATAATAATATCAATAATAATAAAACATACTAATAATGATAATAATAGTGAGAAAGAAAAGTATCCAGACAGACAAACCAAAAAGACAAGAAAGCAAAATAATAATAAATTTTTATTATAATAAATATAATAATAATAAACATAAGAATAATATCTAACTTTCCATTCTCTTCTCTTCAGAGAGAGAACGAAAGAGAGAGAACGAAAGGGTGAGGAGAGCGGGAGACGTGAATCGGCGGATCGGTGGTCTCCGACGAGAGGAGGAGCTGAGAGAGAGGGGAAGTCGGGGGAAGAGGGTTTCGAGGGCGCGGTGACTAGGGTTTCTGGCCGGAGCTGCCGGCCGAGTCAGGCGGCGGCGGTCGCGACGGATGGAAGGGACGGGCGGTACGACATGGAGGACAGGACGGCGTGACCGGATCTCGCGGTGGCGCACGGCCTGGGAAGGAGGCGGTGCGGCGCTGATGGCCGGGCGGGGACTCGTCGGCGGGTGCGCGACGAAGGAACGGGGAGATGGACGGGGCGCTGCGGTCGCGGCCGGCTAGGGCACGTCGGAGAGGGTCGGCTCGGTCGGCTAGGGCGGTGCTGCGCGGACGCTGATGGTCGCACGAGGCTCATCGGCGGAGTGCGGCGGTGGTTGGGCGGTCTGGACGCGGCGCCCGATAACCGGAGGTGAGTTTAGGGTTAGGGTTTTTTTTAATGTCTTCTTATTCTCGATGGTGGTGGCGGCCATTTGGCTGGTGGTGGTGTTAGGGGACGATGACGGGTTTGTCTTGGCTAGGGGACGTTGTGCTCTTGTTCGTGATGGCGGAGTGGTGATTGGTAGCTGCAGCCAGGGATGGCTGCGACGGAGGCTGTGGAGGGTTTGGCTGGGATGAGGGGAGAAGACGGGCGGTGCTAGGTTGTACATGGTGGTGGTGTCGGGTGGTGGAGATGGGCGACAGTGATGGTGGTTGTTTGATCGGAGGGTCAGGGTTAGGACTTGGAATTTGATGTATCGTGCCGGGGTTGTCGGCACGGAGGAGGAGCAATGTATCTGTATAAATAATGGAATAAGAATTTGGACGGAGAACACGGACACGATGCATGCACATTTGGTTGTGGTGGAATTTGGAGAAATAATGAATGATAGAAATTGGAGGAGTACCTGCCTATTTATAGGATGTGGAAATTCCCAATTGGATAAGAATTAGGATTCATTTAAACCCAATTTAGATAATTCATAATTTAATTTAAATCAATTTAAATCGATCCAATAAAAAATAATCTAAATCCAAATTCTAATTTAAATATAGATAATCTAACTCAAATTAAAAAATTTATCTTTAAATTTAAACTATTTAAATTAAATCCAAAAATCTAATCCAAGATTTAATTTGCCACAATAATTCTAAAATATATTTTCCCAAAAATACTAATAATAATAATTTTGAAAATTACATTATTATTTAAAATAAACTTAATAAAATATTTATGAAATATTATCAATAATTGTTATAAACAAAAGGCTTTGTATAAACAAAATAAATTAATTAATGAGCTTGGAATTTTAGTGCGATAGCTAAAATAGTTATTATATATATTATTTTGAAACTAAAAAAATAGAAAAAAAAATTTCTATAATATGTACGCTCGCACATATTCGTACTCGTCGAGCAATTACGAAAAATGAAATTTCGCACACGACATACAATACGACTACGTGGCGTACAATACAAAATTTTAAATCAGTACCAAATTTATTAAAAAAAGTAGAAATTTAGAGATTTTACATTCTACCCAACTTAAAAGAATTTTGTCCTCGAAATTAAGAATAAGTAGGGGGTGAGAAGACACAAGGGGGTATCGGTAATGAATACGATCAAGTCACTGGACGAGGCAAAGAAACGACGTTCAATGCAAACATACATTAGAAAATCGTGATTTTAAATAATGACGAAAATAAATCATGGATATGGCTAACTAAAGTCAGATGAAAAATGATTAGGGTTAAAGTTAGTCATGATAACATGGAAGGAGTAATATGGTATCAAAAGGAGAGACCAAAAAGATAGGTTTTGAGAGTAGGTTGAGGGCACGATTTAAGAGAGCGAATTAGGTTTACTTCTAAGTTGAGCGATTTGAGGGTCATGATAGTAAGTATAGGGCCGAGAAAGAGGACGAGGAGTTTAGGATGAAGATATAGCAACGTTGAGTGATAATGGTCATAATCGGTAGATAGGCTAGAGAAAGTTCTAGTATAATGATTTCGTCCTTCTAAGATAAGTGAAGGCGAAAGCAATAAGGAGTTCAAAAGACATTATTTATCGAATACGAATACATGGTTCAAAGACGACCGAAAAGAATTTTAAAGAAATTGTCAAGACAGTCGCGGATGGAACTCTAGAGGGCAATCTTAGCTATGTCTCCATCCACGTAGAACGATAGATAAAAGCGAACCAAAGTGCACTTGGTTGATCAGACCATCATGCACCGGTTTTGATTAGACAATATGTTAGTGAGTGGCCACTCTATAGCATATGTCTTGATCAAGCTCGATAAGGATTTGCTTGCAAATACTAGGCTATATTAGCATCATTAGTTTAGATAGTAAAACATAGGCACGAGGGTAGATGAAATAAGAACCAATATGAATAGTCTAAGTGTCATAAGGATCTAAGTCTTGTTTATTCCTATACCATCGTTCTACGAATTTATTGACCAAGGCTTGGTTGACCAAATGGGTTAAATTTCTCTAGTCTCTATGGTCTAGATAATACTATTTGCATTCTCCTTAATGGTCAAGGGTGTGTCAGGTGGGGTATTCTACCCAACTTAAAAAATTACGCTAAGGGGGTTTGGGACATCTAACTGGTAGGGTCAATCTCTAGCAAGCACGAAGGAAAGATAAGAATAATGATAGAAGGAATCAAGCAAGATACAATCGAGGAGTCGGTCTAATATGGAATCGATGAAAAAGGTCAAGTATGTGGATCAGATCCTAGACTTCTAATCCTATTCGCAGGCTTGCTTGGTACGGTAAAGTAACCAAACAATTTATCTTGACCTGCATGGGCCACCACAAAAACATGTAACGCCCTAGTCCCAAAATACGTAGGACTAGGAACGTAGACATGCCAGTCGTATAATAAATATACGTAAGCTGTTAAATACAGTAGAACCATAACTAATCTCATCCACACAACATAAATGAATAAAAGATATCATATAATGATAATGAATTATCTTGATATAATATGTTGGGCGGAGACAAATTCACTACCAACAAGTAAAGAAAAAATACATGAGAAAAGAAATAAATTTGGCGAGCGAAGCGAAGACGATTCAAGCACAATCATCCTCGAAAAAATGGAGACGGTCACGGCTAGAGCTAGAACACCTACAAAAGACAAAAACACACACCTGGAGAGATAACCAGGTCCTCAGAGGGACGTAACAAGACAAATAATATCATGCTATATAAACTGAATAAATATTGCTCAAATAAATAAGTCAATTGAATTATAACATGGTCCAATATACACCTATTGAACTAGCTTACCATCCCCCCAACCAAACAAGGACAGAAGATGGTAAACTAATTCACGGTGACGTATCTTTCCATGCTATGAATCCAATATGGTATCCGGATCCCAACAAGGTTCAATACCTTCTCATCGAAGTAGTAAGTCACACCTACAACCAAACAAGGACAAGATGTGACGAACTAATCCGCGATAAGTTATTATTCCAAGCCATGGTCAGATATGAGTACCCAAACCAAAAGTACTCGTACCTAATGGATAAAGGTGCCTAACCGTTCTAAGTAAAATGTAGTTAAGAATAATCCTTCCTACGCATGGGCCCTGGCTGAATAGGATCGGCATAGTCCCCCCTTGGGGCACTAGAGGCCCAATCAATAAGAGCATAACGTTCCGCAGAACATCAGTGGCCGTCAGTAATCTTGGGTCATCAACCCCGTATCTCCAGCGGAGCTTTCGGGTCACGAGAAAAAGTACATCGAAGCCCATACGCTACGAAATTATCCTCCCCGCCCAATGCCTACTATGTTGTATCCACAACAGAAAACCTCTATAACCGCTAAGTCAATCTAGCATGCAACCTCTATTAGCGGTTATTCCTATCGCACAGCTTGTACGTACTGGTGGCCAGCCAATCACGCACGTCCGTGTTCTACATGCGACACACAACTTCGTGGTACAACGTGTCAAGGCCATGAATGTAACACACAAAGGTGGCCCCTTAAATCTAAGTTTAATGTGTAAGAAAACTAATACATAGCAGGAAATATAAATGAACAGTAAGTTCTAACAGGTTATGCCATGTATCACAGTTTATTTGCATAAAAAAATAATGAATAATGCATGAAATATGAGCTGAAATAAATAAACAGCAAATGGCAATGTGTCTTGTCTGGTAGGACGCCTGGTATACTGCAATGATTAAGATGGCACGAACTGCAACTTTGGTGTAACAACTACACAAGGGAACCTCTGTTGGTGGCATGGACGGTTCCATTTGGTCTAGAAGGGTCAAATTAGTTAGGGTCGATAGGAGGAAGGACAGAATTTGTGGGAGGATAGGAATAATGGGCTTAGTCATGGAAAGAAAAAATCAAAGAAGAAACGATAAATAATATAGATACAAATATTTGAAAATACTTATAATATTTGAAAACTAGATTTTATTATTAAAATAATATTTATGGAAAAAGACCTAAAGTCAAGAAAATTATTTTGGCAAAAACTCTAAGTTCGTCGAAAAAATAGAATTGGTAGAAACTATATTTTTATTTAGTTGAAATATTTGTGGATAAATATTCTAGAGAAAATCATAAAATAAAATAATTATTTTAGGTAAAACTCTCGGTTCGTAAAAGTAATTTTTGTTAGTAGTGAACTATATATTTGGATTAACCAAAATATATTTAAGAAATATATAAAGACTAAAAGAACGTTTTAGAGCTAACCCAAATTCGGAAAGATTTATAGGTTTAAAAAAATATATACTACTTGATAAAATACATTAATAATAATATCAATAATAATAAAACATACTAATAATGATAATAATAGTGAGAAACAAAAGTGTCCAGACAGATAAACCAAAAAGACAAAAAAGCAAAATAATAATAAATTTTTATTATAATAAATATAATAATAATAAACATAAGAATAATATCTAACTTTCTATTCTCTTCTCTTCAGAGAGAGAACGAAAGAGAGAGAACGAAAGGGTGAGGAGAGCGGGAGATGTGGCTCGACGGATCGGTGGTCTCCGGCGAGAGGAGGAGCTGAGAGAGAGGGAAAGTCGGGGGAAGAGGGTTTCGAGGGCGCGGTGACTAGGGTTTCTGGCCGGAGCTGCCGGCCGAGTGAGGCGGCGGCGGTCGCGGCGGATGGAAGGGACGGGCGACGCGGCATGGAGGACAGAGCGGCGTGACCGGATCTCGCGGTAGCGCACGGCCTGGGAAGGAGGCGGTGCTGCGCTGATGGCCGGGCGAGGACTCGCTGGCGGGTGCGCGGCGAAGGAACGGGGAGATGGACGCGGCGCTGCGGTCGCGGCCGGCTAGGGCACGCCGGAGAGGGTCGACTCGGTCGGCTAGGGCGGTACTGCGCGGACGCTGATGGTCGCGCAGGGCTTACCCGCGGAGTGCAGCGGTGGTTGGACGGTCTGGACGCGGCGCCCGATGACCGGAGGTGAGTTTAGGGTTAGGTTTTTTTTAATGTCTTCTTATTCTCGATGGTGGTGACGTCCGTTTGGGTGGTGGTGGTGTTGGGGGACGGTGACGGGTTTGTCTTGGCTGGGGGACGTGGTGGTCTGGTCCGTGATGGCGGAGTGGTGATTGGTAGCTGCGGCCAGGGATGGCCGCGACGGAGGCTGTGGAGGGTTTGGCTGGGATGAGGGGAGAAGACGGGCAGTGCTAGGTTGTACATGGTGGTGGTGTCGGGTGGTGTAGATGGGCGACAGTGATGGTGGTTGTTTGGTCGGAGGGTCAGGGTTAGGACTTAGAATTTGATGTATCGTGCCGGGGTTGTCGGCTCGGAGGAGGAGCAATGTATCTGTATAAATAATGGAATAAGAATTTGGACGGAGAACACGGACACGATGCACGCATGTTTGGTTATGGTAGAATTTGGAAAAATAATGAATGATAAAAATTGGAGGAGTACCTGCCTATTTATAGGATGTGGAAATTCCTAATTGGATAAGAATTAGGATTCATTTAAACCCAATTTAGATAATTCGTAATTTAATTTAAATCAATTTAAATCGATCCAATAAAAAATAATCCAAATCCAAATTCCAATTTAAATCTAGATAATCTATAATCTAACTCAAATTAAAAATTTTATCTTTAAATTTAAACTATTTAAATTAAATCAAAAAATCTAATCCAAGATTTAATTTGCCACAATAATTCCAAAATATATATTCCCAAAAAATACTAATAATAATAATTTCAAAAATTATATTATTATTTAAAATAAACTTAATAAAATATTTATGAAATATTATCAATAATTGTTATAAACAAAAGGCTTTGTATAAACAAAATAAATAAATTATTGAGCTTGGAATTTTAGTGCGATAGCTAAAATAGTTATTATATATATTATTTTGAAACTAAAAAAAATAGAAAAATATTTTTCTAAAATATGTACGCTCGCACATATTCGTACTCGTCGAGCAATTATGAAAAATAAAATTTTGCACACGACGTACAATACGACTACGTGACGTACAATACAAAATTTTAAATCAGTACCAAATTTATAAAAAAAATAGTAGAAATTTAGGAGTTTTACAGTGATGTCGAGGCCCTATGCTCTTGAGTTATCACGATGGAGGCAGTCAAAAGTAGCTTGTTGAATGAGGAGGTCCGGCGCAAGCAAGTGGAATCGTCGTAGGAGTTCGCTCTGTTGATTTCCTACGGAAAGGAAAGATCTAAGTCACAGGCGAGGACAAGAGGAGTTCTCAGGATCTTACGATTGTGGACCGTAAGGAGGGCTGCTATTACGGTGGCGAAAGGGGTCATATTAAGAGGAACTTCATGAAGCTCAAAGTTGAGAAGGCCAAAGGCAAGCAAGATCAGGAGGATCTCACAGCAATGAGAGATATCATTATCACAACGACCGACGCAGAAAAACCTTGTAGCATGTGTCATGATGGCGACTGGGTCATAGACACGGGGGCATCATATCACGCCACTCCACATAGGAGGATCTTTACGTCATATCGCGACAGCAGGTTTGGACGTATGAAGATGGGCGACAAGGGGATGGCTGCAGTTGTAGGCATCGGTAAAGTGCACTTGACGACAGAATTTGGTGAGAAACTTGTCCTCATGGGTCTGCGACATGTATCGAGTTTGCGCTACAACTTGGTTTCTTTAGGGAGGCTGGCAGATGATGGCTGTCACAGTCTATTTGGGAGCAAAGATTGGATGCTTGCGAAGGATTTCCAACAGCTGGCTCAGAGAGATTTGTGTTGTGGCATGTACAGGCTCAAGCAGGTGAGCTGTACAAGTAGGCCACAGACACCGGATGGAGGCTAAAGGGGTGTTCGACAGGAGGAGGATCGTCGAGAACTTGCAGAGGAAGGACTTCTAGATGCTTTGAGGGTTACGGAGGATTCGGTTCGTCGTGGCAAAGCGACGGATGGTGATGAGACGAAGATTGAGGGTCAGTCTGTCGGTCCCGTGATAGCTGGTCGGTCTCCAGGTAGGTGTTGCTTTACGGATCCAGATTTGGCGACAGGTGCTTTGCCAAATCTTTACGGAGCGACATCGATTTCAACCGTTCGAAGCCAGAAAAGAGATCTAGTTTTACAGCAAACTCAATCTGACGGGAGCATCCTCATTCACACAGTTCAAGGGAAGCTGTGGGTCATCGACGGCATGCACAGTGCGTGATGTTCTGTTCGAAGATGCATGTATATGGGGGAGCTTCAAGTTTGGATATGAAGGTGGACAGGTTCATGCGTTCGAATCTTGTGAGAACCGCATCGTCCGTTTGGTTAGGCCAGCCAAGGGTGAAGAAGCTCGTCGAAACGTTAACACTTTTCGGTGGAAGACGGAAGTCGGGGACAAGCAGCCAAGACTTACGGTAAGGCTGATTGTCAGGGTCTTCAGTCTTGGTCGTGTCATTGATATTGGCAGGATTCCAGTGGTGTAGGAGGTGCTACGCATGGCAGCTAGCGTCGATGTGACGGTCGAGGAGCTGGAGACAAAGGAAGATGCAAAGCAACTCGGGAGATCGAAGATCAGTGGCATGGGGGAGCAGAAATTCTGTCGTGGGACGATAGGCATGGAGTCTAGTTGAGGACCCATGGGGTTACCCTCCCATCATACTGGAGGGAGAGATTGTTGGAGTCCAGTCCGAATTTGGTAACAACATACATGTGGAATCCAAATCTTATTAAATATTTTTTGATTATATTTGGATGTCCATAATTGGTGTTGTGCTATTTTAGATATAATAGAATTCTTATTTTAGGAATCATATTATGATCTAAAATAGGATAATTGATGGGCTATTTTAGGTGTAATAGGATTCTTATTTGTGAGCTTTCTAATTAAGAAATCATATTATGACCTAAAATAGGATTTTTTTCATCCTATATATATATATGGGGTGAGGGTGGAGGCACAAAGCACAAAAGTGGAGATTCAGGGTACTTGTCCACAAAAAAATCTAAGAGAAAGTTCGTACTTTGCTCTTAGGACTTCGCCATCCAAGACAGAAGGAAGAAGAAGACCTAATCGATGAGTCATCAACTTCGGCTAGGAAGATTGCTACGGGTTGGTGAGTGATCTCAATTGCAATCTTCTGTTTTTCTTCTTGAGAGTGGTGAAGGGGTTGAACCTATTAGGACAATGGGTTCAACGTGAGTTCTGTCAATCTTGTAATTTTATCTGAGTTATTAAAGGTTGGGATTTGTCCCTGTGACGTACGTCGCCGACATATACTTGTCTTCATCTTGTACTTGGTGTCCGTTAGACGGAGGTTGATTTTGGTCAGATGGATTGACAAACGCTTCCGCATGCGCCCAACATAATAGGAAAAAGGACCTTTGCCGCAATGCTTATGTTGCTATGCAATCAAAATAACGAATGTCAAGAACAAATTTTTTCAAATTATAAGCACTCAACCACATATATACAATCAACAATAATTTATATAAAAATATTAATAAGGTCTCACATAATGGAAAGGAACCGATTCCAGAATCCAATCACTTAGCTCGATTCGGCACTTTCGACATGATTCTCTGCCAGAAATCCTAAAATATATTCTAAAAATGAAACAAGAGATTTTGCAGATAATAAACATATATTTGAGTTTGAACTTGTTTAGACTTTAAATTTTTGTCAGTTTGTCCGTTCGTGGCATGCCTGCGATTTATTCTTTGGCCCAAAGAGAGAATTTTGTAGTCCTCTAAAATTTTGCACTTGCATAGACTAAAGTCTTTTTTGGTGCCCTCTAATGGTTCGGATACGAGACCACCTCTCATGGGTCTCATATTAAATTCGGTCTGGCTTTAACTCAAGACTATTCCTTGGATACTCATTCTCCTTCGAGCTTGATGACGTATGCTTTCATATTTATCAGATGGACGTGGTTTAGACTTCTATAATTAATGTTGGACGATATCACGGAGATTGAGAGCTCCCATGACAAGGGATATAAATTCATCAAACATGGTAGGTTTCTCTGTTTTATTTTTTATTTATTGAGTTAATATTTGAGAGAGATTTTCTAAACAAATAAGAGAATTTTGGGAGACTTTTATGCCAACTGAGAGAGTAGATTTATGGACATGGATAGATAACATGCTTGGAAAATGTGTCTCATCATTTATGTCGATAGCAATATAGTTAGTGAGTGAGAATGAATGAACACGTATAGGTACAATGCTTTTAAATCAACATAACCATTTAATGCTGATTTGAGGACGAGATCCAACCTCCCCACTCTCCTCCCTAATAAATTATCAATAATATTTAACGCATATCAACTATAAATCAACTTAATAGTATAATATACTGAAAGAAATTTAAAAAATACAAACAAACTATACTAACAAATAGGCTGTTATCTTGATTATACAATGAACGTACAATGTATGTAGAATTTCGAAAATTACAACAACTTAAAAGAAGAGAAAAATTACAAACTGACTTCTAACATGAATAATAAAAAGTAGAACTATTACAGTCCTTGTTGCAACGCACAACAAAATGAGAGGAAGAAGAAGATCTTGAGAAAGGTAACTTGTTGAGGTGATCAAAACTACCTTTGTTTCTGTTTCTCAGGAACCAACAAATTCAAAATATGAACTTCTGGAACACCTTCTCCTTTGTTGATGCTAAGACGTCTCACAACACTTCGATATTTTGTTATGTTCTTACGAAATGTGAAAACCCGTAGAATATATAGGAGAGGCATCCCTAATCAGCCAGCCCATTATGACATTTAAAATTGGAGTTAAACGTCATTGAATGGACGATTACAGCTGTAAAATTTCAACTAAATGAACCGTTACTCTCCTGAAGGGATAGCCACATGGCCGGCCCTGAGTTCATGGAGGCCCTAGACAAACTTTCAAAATGAGGCCCATATATAATATAAAAAAAACTAAAAACTGCAATAAAAGTAAATTAAAATAATGTTACAACCAAGAATTGATCCCATGGTCTCTAGTGTGCAAGTATAACATAATAATCACTACACCACAATTATTTTATGTTAAAAGTGGGTCATGTTACATATTAGTTCTATTTTAGATACAAAATTATTAATAAATATATGTTAAAAGTTTTTTTTGGACCCTCATATTTTGTTGTGCATCTTGGACGATCGCCCTGGCCGCCGTGGGTCCAGGCCGGTCCTGCACGTGTAGAAACGCTTAGCTCCATTTAGTGAAAAAAAATATAACCGAAATGCTTAGCTCCAAAGGCTGCAACAAAAAATATAAATCTTTTTCAAATGAACCTCTAAGATAACATCCTCCCATCTTAGAGCATCTCCAACCCTATTGTCTTGTTAAGTGTTGTGAGTCTTAGGTGGCTCCTATGTGGCATGAGCCACAAGACAATGTCTTGTTTATGTGGCAAAATTATATCTCAAAAAACAATGAGATAGAAAAACTCTCTCCAATGCAAAAGTATTGAGAAGACAATAAAAAGTATTGTTTCCAACTTCCAAGGCAACTTTTAAGACAACTACTCATCTTCTTTCTTTTTTCTAATATTTTTTATTCACAATTGATGACATGGAAGGGAAGACATTGTCAAGTGCATTGTCTAGAACAAGACAATCAACTTCACAATGTCTTCTTTAATTTTTGCCACATAAGCTTCACAATTGACTTGACAATTGCATTGAAGAATAACTTTTGAATAAAATTTTGTCATTCCTGTGTGGCAACAACTTTTTTCCAAAATCACAATAGGGTTGGAGATGCTCTTACTCACATGGAGCAAAAATTAAAATAATTGTATTATTGTATTATTGTTTTGTTTTTCTTAACTGGCGCATGGCCCATGCATCTACACCGGTGAAAAAGAATGGTCACTTGCCAGCGGACGAAACTCATTATATCGAGCTCTCGTTTCCACGTTCCACAAATAAATAACCCCTCTTGCTCGTCTCTCCTCCCACTTCCTCACTCATTACTATAATTGTCGAGACAGAGAGAGAGAGATGGTGGTCTGCTGCTTCTCCAGCCAGAAGCGGCACGGCGCCGCCGGAGAAGCCAAGGACGCGCTGCCCGTATCCGCCGTGTCCTCCTCTTCGACGTCCTCCGCCTCTTCGGCCTCGGTCGTGATCGGAAACTTCAATTCCATGTACGACCACCCCTCCGCGGACTCCGAGACCCAGCTCTCCGACGACGACATCGGATCCGACGCCTCCGTCGACTCGGAGGCCGACCTTTCGGCCGCCAGGGCCTCCCGGCGTCTGACCCGGCCGGACACCACCGGGGACTCCAACTCCATATTGATTTCCGCTGCCGATCCCGCAGCATCCGTGTCGGTCCGGGTCGGCGCGGAGCCGAGGTGCTCCCCCGACCCGCACGAGGAGTTCAGGAGCTCGATGGCGGAGATGGTGGCGGCTTTCGGGCTGGGGGAGGCCCACCAGAATGACCGCCTCGAGCTGCAGCAGCTGCTGCTGTGCTATCTTGCGCTCAACCGGAAGGACGCGCACAAGTACATCGTCGGGGCCTTCGCGGACCTACTCCGCGGGCTCCCTCCTCCTGCCGCCGCGGCCGACCGCTAACATGCGCCGCCATTTTGGAATATTGGCAAGTAGTGTACATAAAGATTTAAAATATTAATTATTTCCCACTGCACTGCACTTTGAGTAGGGTTTCCTAGCTGTTTGTTTTTGATGGGGACAAATTTTTTATACGCATGTTCTTCTTCTTGTTCTTTGCCGCCTAACGGAGTCGAGGGGGATCGTGTGCGTGTTGGTCTTCATTTTGTCTTATTATTTTTTTTTCTCAAGGTTTGGCCGTCTCATGTTACCAAAATTAATCAGCTCCAAATAATTTAACAAGTACACGTTGGTTGTAGTCGAGTCTTCAATGACAAGTACAAAACAATCCGGCAACCTGTTCACAACGCACCCATGACATGGCAATAAAACAATCCGGCAACCTGTTGATCTCCAACCCACTGTGAGTTTGAAAAAAAATGGTTGCCACATAGGAATTACCACTTTTTATTTCAAATTTTTTCTCCAATACAAATGTGAAATAAATTGTGAAGTTGACATGGCAATAACATGTCAAAGACAGTATGAAGTTGGTTGTCTAGATCTAGATAATAGACTTCACAATGCTTTACTTCCACATCATCAATTATGAATAAAAATATTTATAAAAAAGGAAGAATTGGAAAAGTTATCTTCAAAGTTGGAAAAAAAGTAATTTTGTTGTCTTCTCAAACTTTTGCATTGGAGAACACTTTTTTATCTCATTGTCTTGTGTGAATATTATATTGCCACATAGGAAAGACATTGTCTTGTGCCTCATGCCACATAGGAATCACAACAAAAAACAAGACAATAGGGTTGGAGATGCTCTAAACTCTTTTAATTTTGTACATTTAACTTGTATTTTTTCTATCAACATATAATTGAAGAGTTGCTAGTATCAATATTTAAACGCCATGCACTCAGCTTTCACTTTCGTATGATACATACTATTGACCAGGGACGAAATATTTTTTGACTATAAAAAATTATGTAGTTACCGAATTTTTTTTAACATGATTCAATAACTTTGTGTTCGGCCCCTGTCCAACTCAAGTCCTGGCTCCGTCCCTGGAACATAACAACTGTCGTAATAAATTTTAAAATTAAAATAAATTAAATTAGATTAGCTTAAAAATAATATAATTAATCGATTTTAAAATTAACATTAAAAGATAAAATTAACATTAACGTTAACATTTAAATACAATTAAAATTAATATTAATATTAACATTAAAAAATGGATAATTAGTTTTTTGGATTAGGATTTGTAACTTATGTGGTTGAATGTGACATCTGACGTAACAATTTTTAAAATTAATATTAATATTAACATTAATATTGGCATCAAATTTTTTTGGATAGTTAATTTTTTAGAATAAAGTTACCATGTCATCTGCCATGGTAGATACCACATAATGTTAGATTAAAATTAATAATTATATTAATGTTAAAATTAAAATTATATTAAATTTTTTGGGTAATTAATACTTTAGATTAAAATTTACCATGTTAGCTGCGATGTTAGCTGGTATGTTTAATGCCACACAATTTTTTAATAAGGAGGATTAGATTGGAGGGACAATTTGGAGGTAAAAATAACATTAATCCTTCAACCTCCCTATAGTCGGCAGCGTACCGCTCCTCGACCCTCAGCTCCACAACTACTTCACAAAGATGGCCAACATCTACGAGCCCATCTGCCGCATCAAGCTCGGCAACATGCTCTTCATCATCGCCTTCTCCCCGTCCCTTGCCATGCAAACAGGTCCTCCGCGACAAAAATATTATACTTGACCGACCACTACCAGAATACTTCATATTAGCGACGCCTAATAACGTCGATAAAATGATAAAAAAATGTCGCTAAAATAGATCAACGACGTAATTGGCGACGTTTATGTGTTGTCACGTTTCATCAAGTCGCTGACCACTTAAACGTCGCTAAACATCGCAATAGCGACATTTTTTAGCGACGTATAGACGTCACAAATTCAGCGAGTTTGAGCGACATTCTGTCGCAAAATTAGCGACAAAATTTTTGTCGCCAACCGTCGGTACAAGTTGCACGATTAAGTGACATTTTAGCGACGTCTAGCACTACTAAAATCTGCGCAAATGGTGACATAAATTTAGCGACGTTCGATTAACGTCGCTAAATTGGGTACATTAGCGACGTTTTAGTGAGGCGTCGCTAATCGTCGCTACTAGAGACGAAGTAAGCGACGAAATAACGACGTATATTAATTTCATGAGCTAGTCGTCGCGAAACGTCGCTATGACGTCGCTAATAGCAACTAATTTAGCGACTGTAGGTTGAACGTCGCTAAATTCTAATTATATCCCTCCCTCGTCGATTCATTTCCCCCCATTTTTCTCTCTCACTCTCTCTCCTTCCCCCTCCGGCGCTCTCACTCTCTTCGTCGGCGGCTCTCACTCTCTCCGGCGACTCTCCTCCCTCTCCGGTACGTGACTCTTCCCTCCCTCTC
Source organism: Iris pallida (assembly GCA_029216955.1). Classification (NCBI taxonomy): domain Eukaryota; kingdom Viridiplantae; phylum Streptophyta; class Magnoliopsida; order Asparagales; family Iridaceae; genus Iris; species Iris pallida. Next base: position 1,768 of record JANAVB010004612.1, on the reverse strand, counting down.
TCTCTCTCTCTCCGTATGTTTTGGTTGTTGGTGGTTTGGGGGGGTGCGGGTAGCTCGGGGGAAGGTGCAGGGGGGATGCGGGTGGTTGGGGTAGCTGGGGGGTGGCTGGGGGGGGGTGGGGCAGGGGGGACGAGGGCGGCTGGGGGAGGGGAGCTAGGGTTAGGGTTCGGGTTAGGGTCCATTTTCTCCTATTTTACTCTCTCACTCTTTCTCCTCCCCCCCTCCGGCACTCTCACTCTCTCCGGCGCTCTCACTCTCTTCGGCGACTCTCACTCTCTCCGACGACTCTCTCTCTCTTCGGCTATTTTGGTTGTTGGTGGTTGGGGGGTACGCGTGGCTCAGGGGAGGGGCAGGGGGGATGCGGGTGGTTCGGGGGTGGTTGGGGGGTGGCTGGGTGGGTGGGACAGGGGGACGAGGGCGGCTGGGGGAGGGGAGCTAGGGGTACGGTTCGGGTTAGGGGTGGGTATGTGTGGGCGGCTGGGGGAGGGGAGCAGGGAGGGTGGGGGCGGCTGGAGGAGGGGAGCAGGGGGGAGTGGAGGGTTATGGTTCGGGTTAGGGGTGGTGTAGGGGGGGGCTTGGTCAGGGGCACCGATAGTGCCAAAAAATCTGATAATTTTCTAATAATTATTTTTTTTCCGACACCGAAAAATATGATACTCCGATTCGAACGCACCGATAGTGCCATATTTGTAACAAGTAGTTTTGTTGGTTGGTTAATTAGTAACATGGTGATCAGGACATATAGTCCCTGCAGCCATTCGACTGGCGAGACACAAACTATGGCATGGTGATCAGGACATAGTCCCTGCAACCATTCGACTGGCGAGGCAGAAACTATATAGCCGTAGATAAAGTTGACTGCCCTCCGACCCTCATCCCTAGACAATGATGATATGATAACCTATCACTATATCTTATATAGTAGTAGATGATGTCTTAGTATTACATTATGTGAGTTCATTTTGATTCTGTTATATTCTTCAGATAATAGATACGATAAGAACATATACTACACCATATGTACAGAACATAGATGATTCACACTAATGTATGCTAGAATGAATTTTGGGTTATGTTCCGAGCCATCCGTTCTTACACTTGGCAAAAAATTGAATTTTCTGTACTTTATCTGCTTTCAAAAATGTACTCAAATTACATGATGGTTCCTTTAGTTAGCTTGCTTATGTTACAGTTATATTATTTGTGAATATCGATCTTACCAGATGACACCCATGACCCGAGGGGCGGTACGTCGTTTGAAGGAAACAGTGAATGCTGAGGTGGCTCCTCCTATTGTTAAGGAGGAAGTGGCACCGGTAGCTAGTGAGACCAGAAGTTCTATTCATGCAGCACTTGCAAGGGACTACATCTCTCCTGCCGCCGTCGATCCCACTTATTCGAGGTGGTTGCGTGATCGTATCACTGAGCGTTTGCGTGAGCTGCGTGGTTCTCATTAGCTATTAGTACTTATTTGTATTGGACTATTTGTATTGGGTTGTTTTTGTATTAGACTATTTGTATTGGACTACATATATGAATTAGTATTGTGTCAATCTCTGGATTGTATTGGACTACGACATGGTGATCAGGACATAGTCCCTACAGCCATTCGACTGGCGAGACAGAAACTATGGTACGACATAGTGATCAGGACATAGTCCCTGCAGCCACTCGATAACCAACCGGAGAGGATACTCTAAGAGATCCATCTGAGTAGGACATATACTCTGAGAGATCACCTTTACAAGAATGATATCAGTAGTGGGAT
>JANAVB010004611.1:0-68000 GCA_029216955.1 Iris pallida | reverse complement strand
ATATTGCTGCTTTTACATTTAATGAAAAGTCTCCATCTTTGAGTATTGATGTGTGTAATGTTCATAGTTATTTATATTTGTTAGATGACTTGAACACAATAACCATAGGAGTTGTACAGACTGTTCATACAGATGTATCCCTAGAATCAGTACAATCTTCGTACTTTCTAGTTCCCAGCAGAAAGCCAGGAGACATTCCAATATTCTTCTACAAAGGGCCCCAAAATCCTTCTGATTTCGAAGATGAAGACAAAAATGATGATACTGGAAGATTACAACTACGTCGTTATAGTCAGCAATCTAAAGACATCATTAAAAATATGGGCTATGACTTCAGAACTGGCCTCAACAGTGGGAAAAGAAAGAAAAATGCCTGTCCGGATTCCTCCTCTGAAATATGGGAGGACAAATGCGGATTGGGTTATATGCTCCTACACCTTTTATCAATATTGTTCATGAAGATCCCGAATCTGACGAAGATAAGAGATCTGATTCTTCTAGTACTACCTCTTGGGATTCCGATACGAGTATCGGTGATTTCTACTGCAATATTCTGTCTTCCAACATGGTCTCCATTGACCGTTCTGAAGAAAGTGATGAAGACGAAGATGAGTTTGAAATCTCACCTGAATCAGAACAATGGGCCCAAAAGTTAGATAATCAATGGGAGTTCCGATTTGAGCAAAAAGAACCTCCGACTGAAGACAAACTTGTTCAAATAGATGTTGGTAAAGAGGGATCTCCCAAACCAATATTCATCAGTGAAAGTCTTTCAGAAACTGATAAGCAAGACATGATCAAACTCATTCGTGACTACATCGATGTCTTCGCTTGGAGTTATGAAGATATGCCAGGACTCGATCCAAATCACAACTCACAAGCTCAATATCTTGCCGAATGCTAAACCGGTCAAACAACAACAGCGACAATTTTGTCCAGACATCATGGATGCAATTGAAGCTGAAGTTAATAAACTCATGGCCTCTGGGTTTATTCGAGAGGAACAATATCCCGATTGGGTGGCTAACATAGTTCCTGTTCTTAAAAAGACTGGCAAGATCAGAGTTTGCATAGACTTTCACGATCTCAATGCGGCATATCCTAAAGACGAATTTCCTCTACCAATCACTGATGTCATGATCGATAATACCTGTGGGTTTGAACGGATGTCATTCATGGATGGGTATTCCGGGTACAATCAGATTAAAATGTTTCCAGATGACGAGAAACACACTTTTTTCAGAACGCCGATTGGTACATATTGTTATACAGTTATGCCATTCGGTCTCAAGAATGCAGGAGCAACTTATCAACGAGCCATGAGCACTATATTCCGTGAACATTTGCGAAAAACAGTCGAATGCTACGTTGATGATATTGCAGTCAAAAGTCGACAAAAGGAGGATCATATCCAAGATTTGAAGACTATATTGATCTAATGCGTAAGCATCAATTAAAGATGAACCCTACTAAGTCCTTCTTAGGCGTCTCTAGTGGTAAATTTCTCGGCTTCGTCATTACCTCTAAAGGTATACACATGGATCCCGAGAAGATCAAAGCCATCCAAGAGATGCGTCCTCCACGCACCTTAAAAGAGCTACGAGGATTTCAAGGAAGGATCGCTTATATCAGGAGATTCATCTCTAATCTTTCAGGACGCTGCAGACCATTCAATAAACTCATGAAGAAAGGTTTCTTTCGTCTGGAATGATGAATGTCAGAAAGCATTCGATGATATAAAATAATATCTGATGAGCCCTCCAGTATTGGTACCTTCCGTCTCAGGAATTCTATTTCTCCTATATACTCGAGCAATGAGTCATTCATTGGGTGCATTGCTCGCTCAAAGAATAAAAATGGTCATGAAAGCCATTTACTATCTCAGTCGTACTATGACCGGAGCTGAACCTCGATATTCACCGGTCGAAAAAGAATGTCTAGCCTTGATGTTCGCTGTTCAAAAGACACGTCATTATATCATTGGTCAGACTATTCATGTCATCTCCAGAATCAATCCTATACGGGTCATGATGAAGAAATCCAGTGTTTTGAATTCTAGATTGGCTAACTGGGGAATCTTACTTGCTCAGTATGATATGTATTATATTTCTCAGAAATCAGTCAAAGGACAAGCTTTAGCTGATTTTCTGGCTGCTCATTCAATTCCAAAATTCAAAACTCTATGATGAAATCCCAGATGAAATCCTAGATTCAAACTAAATTGCTGAAGAAGATCCTACTTGGCGTCTATTCTTTGATGGAGCTTCAAGGATAGGTTCTAATGGTGATATTGTCGCTGGAGTTGGAATCGTTCTTGTATCGCCAGAAGGTCTTGCTATCCAAAGAGCTTATTCTCTTGATCAGCCGTGTTCAAACAACGTAGCTGAGTACAATGCGTTACTCATTGGTCTTCAACTCGCTAAACATCTGAATATTCGACATTTGGAGGCGTACGGAGACTCTAAACTCATTGTCAATCAGATAAGGGGTACTTATGAAGTTTGCCATCAGATCTGGTCTTATCATAGATCAGCTATATCTATGGCTTCTTCATTTGAAGAGTTCTTTATTGAGCATGTTAGGCGAGCATGTAACACAGAAGCTGACGCTCTTGCTAATCTTGCTACGGTGTTAGCTATCCCGATTAGACGACAACAGATAATTGTTGTCCCAATCGAGAGCTATTCCATCTCGAAAACAATCTGACTCTAGGACTTCCAGTTGACATTGAAGAATCAACATCACATGATGTCAATGCAACAAGAGGATTTGGATTTAGTCGTAAATCTTTATCATCTTCCTGATTCTAGCATGGAATTCATCTTCATAATTCAGCTGAGACTCAGAATACAGATAAAGATTGGAGACTTCCTTTCTTAGATTTTGTATTGTATGACATTCTTCCAGATAATCCGAGTGAGGCAGCATCTATCAGACGACGATCACTCAGATTCTATTACAATCATACTACAAAAACCTTATATCGTCGAGCTTATGACGGTCTACTTCTTCGATGTGTTTCGGTGATGAGGCTCAGCAGATTATTCGTGAAGCACATGATGGAATTTGTGGAGCACATCAGCCTGGACCAAAACTTCAGGACCGTATTCGACGTATGGGTTATTATTGGCCCACTATGGTATCAGATGCCATCGAGTATGCAAGGAAGTGTAAAGCTTGTCAAATCTATGCAGATTTTATTCATCAACCCTCAGAATTTCTACATCTGACGCAGCATCATGGCCCTTCGAAGCTTGGGCATGGACATTATCGTGATCAATCCGCCGTCATCCAAGGTCATCGGTTTATTCTCGCAATAACCGATTACTTCTCCAAATGGGCCGAAGCTATTCCTTTATCTGAAGTTAAGACGTCCAATGTCATCAGCTTTATTAGCATCATGTCATCTACAGATGTGGTGTTCCCGACGCATTATTCATGATAATGGACCACAGTTCGTCAGTCAGAAGTTTACCTCGATTCTGTGACGATCACCGGATCAACAATGTGGCTTCTACCGCATATAATCCGCAGCTAACGGATTAGCAGAAGCTTTCAACAAGACCATCATCAACTCCTAAAGAAGTTTGTCTCTACTAATAACGTAATTGGAGTGAGAAGCTCGGTGAATGTTTGTGGGCTTATCGCACTACAGTTCGTACCGCTACTAATGTACACCCTTCTCTCTGGTGTATGGTTGCGAAGCTGTTCTTCCATTAGAGATTCAATTCCTTCTTTAAGGATAGCAATCACTAATGAACTCACCGCCGAGAATAATATCGTCTTCGACTTCAGGAATTAGAAGCTCTGGATGAGAAGCGATTATTTGCTCAACAGAATATCGAATTCTATCAAGCTAGAAATCTCAAGAGCTTTTAAGAAAGTCAGAGTTCGAGCGTATCAAAAAGGAGAACTTGTTCTAACAGTCAGACGTCCTATGACTATGACTCATATAGCAAAGGCAAATTCGACGCAAAGTGGGAAGGTCCCTATGTTGTAAGCAGAGTTTTCTCAAATGGAGCTTATCAACTCTCAGAACTGGATGGTCGAAAGTTATGATGCCTATTAATGGCAAATTCCTTAAAAAGTATTATGCATAAATGTAAATGCTTGTAAATCAGACAACAAGTTCATGTTTAGAAATAAAATGTTTATTTATTTTTAAATCATGAATGATAGTACATGATATTAAGGAAGATTACTATCATCCTTCTTTACATTTGGACGCGGGCTACTGCCGTCCTTCTCGAAAATGCGGTCAGCAAAAGAGCCGAGAACCTCCTTGTTAGAACCCACGAGAATTTGCAAGCGGCTATCCTCATGGCTTCTTCTCTTCAGTCCTTCCTGGTTCGAGCAGGAAGTCCAGAATGTCCCTTGGTGGCTTGGTGCAGACGAACCCTCGCCTGCTTCTACTTCCTTCGGCTGAACTGGATCAGCAGGGTGTTCTTCAGTACCTTTCTGAACCTTCAGGGCGATTCCAGTTTCTTGGATGCTTCTTCAGATGACATTTTTATGTTGAAGAATGGAAGTGTTCGTTCTTGTCAGATTTCTGCTATATTTATAGGCAAAGTTCCTCAAATAATGAAGCATCACATTCATCCGACGATTCCATATTCATTAATGCTTGACGGTTCATCCATTCATTCATCGACGGTTGGCCCGTTCATTAATACTTAACGTTCATCCGTTCATTTATTACATTCATCCGAGGGTTCGTCCGTTATAATCTTCTATCTTTGGATCAATTCCGAATCTACTTACTTGTCATTTTGACCTCTGCATAGAAATCAATCCATTTTTCTTTTGAGTTCTTACATATTATCATATCCATATTACCTCTGATAATATTATGTACTCTAAATCAGAAAGAAGATTTCATTATCTATTATGTCCACAATTCATCCAAGTAAATACAAATTATTGAGCACAGAAGAATTTCATTTCCATTCTCATTTCACCATAAAAAGTCTATTACATTTTCTTAGACTTTCTTACAAATCATAATGGAAATCTATTACAAATCTTGGATTTTCATTCTATGTACACAACAATAATCTAATGGAGATCTATTTTGTCTTTTCTTCTCTGGCGGGTTCGTTGTTGTGGCAATTTCTGACTGTCCAGCAGGAATCAACTCTGGTCTTATCTCTCAGACGAGAGGAGAACCACAGAGTAGGGCAGCACGAAGACGTGTTGCTGCCAATACAACTGGTGGATTGGGAGTGACCTCTCAAGGAGATAGGATGTATCCACATTGGGATACAATTTCTAGTTCTGCCCTGAAAGGAACTCTACTACCCGATTCTCGGGGTAGAGTTGACTCCACCGTCCAACTCTCCGTGTATAAAGGCCTTCCTACCATTGGAAGAAGACCCTTCTATCCCACGAAGAGTTCTGAGTTGTCTGATTTACGCGTCAAAAGCGTATGAGCTCCCTGATGTAGGTATCACATATTCTCCACAGCATCCAAATCACCAATGCCAGTTCTGAAGAAAATTTTCAGCCGAGCTTCTGTAGAAAACAGCAAGGAAAAGAGATTAAATCAACAGAAATATCATTATCATCCAGCGTGCATTTGTCAACTAGAAACAGATGTACCCTGTTCAGTCAGAAACAAAGCCCATCTTCAAACAGTAAAAATGGTACGCGTTCTATACTGGACTTACCATCGAGTTTGGTGCTAAGGATTGGCAACCAATGTCTGGTATAGTGCACAGAAATCGAACATTAGAAAGCATTGCTTTCCTGTTTGAGAATGAAATCTCACAAAAAATTCATTTCTCAGAGAAGAAAAGAAGAATAAGGAGATGAGTATCTGTGAAACTCACTTATCTATTTAAAGGACAAAGTGCAAGCCTATTCTTAGAAAAGATCCGAGTAAAAACGCTCGTAAACCATGGAATGAGTGTCACGTGTGCTTTGGAAAATAGCACAATATTTGAAACATTCAAAGAGTGCCACTTAATATTCTTCATTAATGTACGCTGTTCAGCAAAAAGTTGTACTACATTTTTTAAAGCAGGTACTGATGACCTTACATAGGAAAAGAAGTACAACATTTCTCAAAAAGAAAACAGAAGCATAAAAGACTGCTCTATTTTGTGAAGAGACTGAGCTTGGCGCCCAATTCCTCTACGCTTGTGACTCCCATACGATGTAACAGAGCATTGAGCGTGTCACGCTGCTTTGCGAGACTGCGCCCATTGGAAGAAGATGACCGTCCAGGCCAAAATAGCTCAAGAAATTCTTGGCTAGTTGTGTAGGGTCATCTTTGAACTCGAAAACTAAAGGCTCCGGTTCCTTACCCCCAAGAGTAGGGTCGCCATGGGCACAAAAACCTAACTTTCTTGCTTCTTCTTCAGCTTCTTCCTTCCGAGTCATGTTGACGTAAGATGAACATCAAACTGAGTTTTCTCCCTGTTTTATAACAGAGCTCGCCGACGGTTCATTCCACCATAAATTGGATTCAATCAGTCTTGAAAATTGAAGAGTCATCATGACATTTAATAAGTTCATTTACATGTTTATCTTTTCAAAGTATTTCAAAATTTTGAAGTCTTTTCAACTTTCGAAAACTTTGAAGGGGGTTTTGTAGGCCTTAAAAATGAACAGTCACGCTGAGTTGATCAGAACAAGTCCAACAGTCACGCTGAGTTGATCAGGACAATATTTAAAAGTCACGCTGGGAAACAGCTCATCATTTGTCAGAGTGTAATTATGACTGACAGCACGACAGTCGAAGAATGTCTTCTCGTATGCCACGTATGCACAGAACTCGAGAGATCATAGCCGCCTATTGCGTGACTTTTGAAATCTTCTTCAGCAAGACTCAGCCTTCACCAAGTTGGCGTACCAAAAGAGCTTCTTGTCATTTAATGCGACTGACAAAAGCAATCACTGTCAAGATTTTGTATCAGTCGAGGCACGTCGAATCAAGACAGTTGGCAGTCCTGCCTCAATCGAGCGTGGATTATGTTCCTTCCCAAAGTCTGCGTATATTTTGAGCTTTCTGTCTCAAGTTTGCGTGGATTCTGAAGTTTCTTCCCTCAAGTCTGCGTGGATTTTAAAGCTTTTTGCCCAAGTCTGCGTGGATTCTGAAGCTTCTCGCCCCAAGTTTGCGTGGATTTTGAAGCTTTCTGCCCCGAGTCTGCGTGGATTTCGTCTTCAACAAGTCTGCGTGGATTTCATCAAATTGGAGTACGTGGCAGCCATGCCACTGATCTCTCGCCTGCGTGTCCTGTAACTTGCACACGACTCATGCATGATTGCCATGTGTCCAACAGTTACAGGTCACGTCCAGTAACCGCTCACAACCTTGCGTATGTTAAATCCTGCGTGATTTTCAACTAGGCACAGGCTGTGAAGACAGTTATCTTTTTCAGTTATTTTCGACTCTATAAATAGAGTTCTTTTTCTCATTCATGGTACAGATACATAGTTATCTAACTTACTGTCAAAATTTTGAGAGCTTTTTTCTTCGCATAGTCCAAGGGATAAAGCGATCGTCTTCTAGATCGTGATTCCTACAGTTGTAATTTCCCAGATACACAATAAATAAAGTAAATTTATTTATGGAAAACACTGACATATAGCGACGTTTAGCGACGTCATACGTATCGACGTTTAGTGACGATCAGCGACGGTATTCATCACAGTTAGCGACGTTGAGATACTTACTTAGCGACGTTACCTTCGTCGCTGAACGTCGCTAAGCTTGAAAAAAAATAAAAAACAGCATTTGCAGCATCCCCTGCAGCATTTGCAGCATTCCCTACACCATTTGTTACAACAACGACGTGTGTATCACGAACACAGTATCAAACAACACAGATACACACAATCACAAACACGTTTGAAACACAATCTCATCAATCAACACAGATATATGAAAATTTGTAACAACAATGTCAAACATAATGGTCCACAACTTAATTGCCAAGTATAGGAACGAATGGCTCAGAACACAACCCAAAATTCATTCTAGCATACATTAGTGTGAATCATCTATGTTCTGTACATATGGTGTAGTATAGTTCTTATCGTATCTAGTATCTGTACATATAGATTTCTATCTCGCCAGTCGAATGGCTGTAGGGAAAGTGTCTGACTTGGTGTATCTCACCATTTTTCCAAATACCTGACATTCTACCTCGCCAGTCGAATGGCTGTTGTATTTCTACCTAGGTATCCAGTCTCTCATACAGGACCTACCTATCTGCCTTTAACATTAAATTATACAAATCAAACTAGTCTTAAATACTGGTACCAACTGCCTGAACATGACAGTCCCTAATTTGTACTGGATTTATCCTACCTCTGAGTTTCACACATATGAAAAAGGAAGGCATTTACTGTTACAAGATAACCTGTCATGAATTAAACAACAGGCAGACTTAGATTTAGGATTTAAAATATGGTATTCAGGTCAACTTAATTCAGTCAAAGGGTACTGAACAGAAAGTCTAATTAAGACTTTCAACTAAGTAGGCAGCCTGGACTGTTGTTCAGAACTTTGCAGGCAAAATCTCATACCATCTGATGACAAACCTATACACACCCTTGCCCAAACCATTTGTTTCAGTATATAAAACATTCCAGGTTACTCAAGTAACCTGTCGTGCAACATTTGGTGTCAACAGCATTCCTTGTTAATTGTAACATGCATACTATCATATCCCAACTCTGCCAAAACCTGACCAACATACCCTACACTAATCATTCCATATTTCAGTAACGTCAGTGAGCTAAATCATACTCAACTGTCGAGAATACTTAGGAGAAAACTCATTCACGGGATTAGTATCCATCCTTCGTGACATAGCTGAAATTTTATAGGGCTCGATAATAATTATTAGTCAATTTATTCATCATTTCAAAACCCTAAAAATGCCCAAAAAACTCCCAGTATTAGTAAATAGGGCTCGAACCCTAAATTAGAATTCGAATCCAAGCAAAACATCAAATTGACAGTTGATATGCCCAAAAAACTTCCAGTATCAGTATATAGGTGTCACACTGTGAGTCTCGTGTCCACACTGTGGGACACGACGTGTCCAAACCAACAAAATAGGTGTCACACGAACTAGAAGCGAGTCCACACTCTCGTGTCCCCCGCAGCGAGTCCACTGTGAGTCTCGTGTCCCCCGCAGCGAGTCTACGCTCTCGTGGACACGAACTAGAAGCGAGAGAGAGAGAGCTAGAAGACGAGGAGAAACTGGAAAGCGGGGACATGGGTACCTGAGGAGGAGCTACCTGAGGAAGGAGGAGAGGAAAGGAGGAGGCCGGAGGAGGGAGATCGCCGGAGTAGCGCCGCGGAGGAGGAGGCCGGGAGGAAAATCGCCGGAGGAGCGTCGCGGAGGAGGAGCACGCAAAAAATTGGGGGGGGGAATTTGTGAATGATCGAAAAGGAAACCCTCGCCGCCTATATGAAACATTTAGCGACGTCCTTTTAGGACGTCGCTAAACGTTACTGATATTTAATAAACGGCGACGCTGCTTAAAATGCGTCGCTACACGTCGCTATATCAGCGACGTGTACCGAACTTGCGACACAGATTCCCATTTAACAAATTGTAGCCGCTAGACGTCGCTATTAGTCGCTGTTAGCGACAAACAGCGACGTCTTAGATAAACGTCGCTAAACCCCCAAAAATTAGCGACGTTCTATCTTGGAGTCGTTAAATACGTCGCTGATATGACTTATTTTGGTAGTGTCTTCCTTAGTTTTCGTAATGTGACATGAGTACATGTCTAGTTATGGATCTTTAGATGTTGTAGTTAGTTTAGGGTACTTGACAGCGCTATACCGCCGATATTGCGGCGTAGGCTGGGCGTGGCCCACGTATTCGTACCCGTATATCCGGTGCGGGTCGTGACAATAGTCCGATAGGGAGTACTTGATGGAAAGCATAGGATTGAAATTACCTGTCAGCTTTGTTCCAATTTGCTACCACTGGACTTGGTCGAAATACATATATCTTCGGGACGCCTTGAATATAGGTACGGATCCAAATCGAGTTGTATACAAAATTCAAATCAAGCTGCAGGAAAGACTTGAAATGTTAATGAAAGCTTGCAAGATAGTGAAACTGAACAATATTGGTGGGACGAGATCGTTAAACGATCTATAAAACACTTAATCGGAGTGTTGGTTTTGGTTCGAGGACGAACCTTATTTTGAGTGGTATATTCTGTAATGCCCTGCTCCGCACGGTGCATTTGTCACGCCCCAGAACCATAATACTGGAGAGCGGGGGCGGACACAGCCAGCTACGTATATTGAAGTGCAACCCACCTCGCTATACGGTCACGGCTGTCTAGATACATGAGGGTTTAACTACAAGCCATCAGTCTCTTAAGGTCATGAACAAACCTATTGTCTCAATCTCAAGCAAGTAATAGCAACGTTACAAGATGTCAGAGCACTAAATATACAATAGTAAGGCATCCCGTACATTACATATTTGGATGATCATGAAGCTAGTCATACAAAAGGTGAAGACTAGCAAGAGTTTCAGTCATACATGATCAACCCTAGGATTTGTCAATCATGTTACAGCCCGTAGGCAGATAGTAAGTAAAGTGCAATCGAGCTAACACGTGCTCGTCGGCTAAACGCCTTAAAAGAATATTTTTACAACAGAGTGGGAGAGCCAAAATAAAATTCACTCGTTGCCAGGGTTACGCCTGGTGGTCACCATCTGGCTGGAAGGTAGGTAGATCCTCTGGAGCTGCTCTGGTATCTGGCCATGTAAAACCAGCTGGGTCAGATCCCAGAAAGAGCAAGTGCCACAAATGAGACTTCACTTAAGAACTAAAACCAGCATATCAGAACATAAAATAAGAAGATAAACAAGACATAGAATCTAAATAGGACAATAAATGTCAAGAAAATAAGAAATTATTCAAGTCAATATAAAAAGGTAAGCATGAACAATCATGTTCCAAGATAGACATGTACTGGAACAAGACAAGGCTTAGACTGATTAGACTCCATCCATCATTCACGGCCAAGCAATAATACGGCTGGATACTTTAACTAACTAGGGTTATTACAGACCTAGTTACTAGCAAGATGCAATGAGATCGTTCCACAGCAACAAGCCCTGCAGACCATCCAGGTTATCCGGACGCTATTAGGGGTTGAGTTCATGTGGGTACATCGTCCAAGAAATGCATGTACCCTTAAGTAGCTTGAAGGGTGCAACACATAACAGTATGCTGGAAATGTGCCCTACTCGACGGCAGGCTACAGATCCCATGATGGGGCATCCAGATAACGGAATGTAGCTGAAAATCTCTTTATGACTACTGGATTATTCTAGTTATTAGCCTTAGTCAATTTAAGTAGGTACCCCTGACCGTGGTACTCAGGGATCCATGCCCTAGACATGATGCAAGACAGTACTGGTTCATTTGTACAAACACAATCGTCCACGGTGTCCAGGTCATTCATTCTTGTCATTTCATGCTAGCCGTCGCAACATCATTCAATAGATCCATCATGCTCACTTGTCATATCATGTCATGTCATGTCAGCTTACTTGTTATACCATACCGTGTACAATTATCATTCCATTCGTGTTAATCAATTCGTGATTATCAAGTTCATGACAAAAGGCGTAAGAATATAAAAGGGCAATGGGGTACGCTAAGGGCTCTAAGTCCCTACGCATGCAAAACTACGCTAGGCAAAGGGGCCCCGAGCGTAAAAATAGCTCTACGCGAGCAAGGCTATACGCGAGCAAGAGTCTACACGAACAAGCCCCCTACGCGAGTAAGCACACCACGCTAGCAGGACTCTACGCGAGCGAGACTCGAGCGAGGCTCTATGCTAGCGGGTGTAGCCCCTGCGTAGAGTTCGAATGAACTCGATGTAGAATAGACTACGCTGGCACACAATGCGTGAGCGTAAAGGGGGACACTACGCAGACACGTTAAAATATGTGCGTAAAAGGCTCGCCTTCTCCCCAAGGTCGAGACAAGCAGGCGTAAAGGCTCAAGAACTCAAGAAACCTCATCTCGGCCAAGACTTGAAGAAATCCAACCATTCAAAAGACAAACTTGCGTAAAATCGAAATGCCTACTACATGGAACTCTTAGTTTTCGAAAACAAGCCAGTTTAGTAGATCAAAACCATGAAGATAAAGAATGCTAAAACCTAGATCTACAAAAATCTATGCATCAAATGAAAATTTCCAAGTTCTAAAGTGGTTTAGAAACAAGCTATGAAGCCATTAGAACCATCAAACATGGGTTCTCAAGTGAAAGCATGATGCTCTTGCCTACTTTGGTGTCGGTGGAGAAGAAAAGGAGAAAGAAGATGAGTAAATGAGTAATAAATAAGGAAAGAGAATGGTTGTTGGGTTAGTAAATGAGGGATGGTGGTAGGTAGGGGTTTGCTTATCAACCCAAACCGAACCAAACCAAGCCGAACCCAACCGAACCCGATGCATGCCAAAGCAAAAATAGACCACACGAACCATGAAATGCTAACTAACCCATGCCAATGCAAAACCCAAGGCTAGCCAATCAGGACAAATCGAAATATGGGTCCGAAATACGTACACGTATACCAAAATACGTATAACAAAATCCGAGGGTGACAACATTACGCTGAGGCATTGACTCAAAGAGTCGCGTTGACCGAATCAAATGTATCGATGCGAATCGATACGAGAGTTATGTTGTCCCGAGCAACGCATCGAACTAAGTCGATGCGAAGAGTTACATTGTCCCAAAGTATGCATCGAGTTGAATCGATGCGAAGTGCTGCGTTGCCCCGAAGGATAAGTGCGTTGAGACGGCTCGAAGATTCTAAGAAATCGAATCGACCAAGGCACAAGTCTGAATCGATGCAAGTATTGATTTTAGTTGGTTTCATATGCAGACTATACGTTTACGCAGAAATATTAGAGGTCGATATTTTGCCTTATTCAGTAAAGGGTCCGCGAAACCAAATCATCGCCTCGCGACGGACTGAGGCGTTGGCACGGTAAGCCAAATCGGACGTATAATTCAATGAAGCACGAAGTGCTTGAATGGCTAAGTCAGGAGAGTTGGTCGTGCAACGAAGTTATAAAATCGAGCCGCATCGGCTCGACGAAACGACAAGGCGTATCGACTCAAGGTGGAAGGATTGACTCTTCTTTTTACTCCTTCATGCCTAAGTCAGAATATATCATTGTATGCTAAGTTAACCTATCGACGCCGCGGACGTGGTCCGATCGAAAGATAAATTGTAGTGTATGTCGAACACTAGTTAGAACAATTGAAATAAAACGTGCATCAAATACACGAGTTGCTATAGAACATTGGATATCGTAAAGGCGAGCGCCTCGATATGCAAGCCGCAAGAACATGAGATAATTGTATTCGACGAGTGCCTTAGTGCACGAACTATTCCGTACCTTCGTGTACGAGTTAGAAGGCTAGAACATTGAAAGACAATAGGCGAGCACCCTAAGCGTGCAAGCCCCGAACATTGAACACTAAGGCCTAGAACATGAAAATACGGCTTCGATGCGTGCAGCAAGTGCACGACGCGAAGGATAGATGATAAATGTGTCGAAACGTGCCAACGTATACGAGATTATAAAAGATGGCTTCGTTGCGAAAGAATACAGTTGTGGCATGAATGTAGCAAAACTGTCGGATATGACATAATGCCTCGAAAGGTGTTCAGGACCTTCGGGTCGTTCGATTGACGAACATTGAGTTGATGCATAATGCCATTGAACATTGAAACGAAGTACGAAATGTAAGAACAAAGAAAGTTAATGGAAGAAATGCGAGAGGATAAAGTCTGAGTATCTCGGACTCAAGACTATGTTTGGTTGTTTAATAAAGTCTGAGCCTCGGCTCAAGACTATGCTTGGTTGTCTGAATAATAGGACGTTGCATGGTCGAATGGACTTGAGATAAATGTGATATCTTCCGTGCACGAAATGTTCCCTCCGAACGGGTGCACCGGAGCACCGGGACCGTTCGGCCTAGGAGGGATATAATCTTTGATAGGCGCACATCTATGAAGTCCGATTAGCACCCGATTGTAGATGTAAAAAGTCGCAAATGATGGTATACAGCAGTAAGTTTCGGTTGGTTGGGATAACGACCCAACCCGTGAAACGCCGGGCTACCCAAATTCGGGAAAGAAAAGAAAGAAAAGAAAGAGAGAAAGAAAAGAAGAGAGAAAAGAAAAGATAAAGAAAAGAAACGTCTTTAGTCCATTTTGGCGCGAATATGCCAATGACCATTATATAGTTAAGGAATGATGGGTTGAAAGTGTAGGCACGTATGTGTCCCGCACACATAGATCCTGCATAGAGAGCACTTATAACATGACAGGAAAGGAATGGGGCGTATTCACCTTGCGTCAGGGCAAGGGCGAGTGCGTCGACTTGGTAAGAAGTCGTGCCACGAATCAAACACGAGATTGCTTGTCTGCTTGCCTATTCAATTCGAATAACGTGCTTGTCATGATAACATGCTTTACCGCTTTCGAATATGCCATGAAATCGACCCTAAGGAGAATATAGCATCATCATAAGCTAAGTTGCATGATTGAACATAAATACTAAAATGTCGATTTAGAAGGAAGGTCTTTTCGTCAGTACATGCGAGGACGAACGTACTGATCCCCCACCAGCTTTCATGCAAGGTGCAGGGAATAGATTGCTCGCGGCGAAGCTTCGCTTGAACGCATTGAGGCTTGGAATACCGATCGAAGCGTATTGAAGCGTGCGATCGCCTGACGCTCGGACTTACAACAGAATTGATGCGGCCGAGATATAGAAGGCATGATGTATGGAATGATGAAATCCTTTGTGGGCAAGAGTGAACCTGAGTGTTGTAGCCAATCTGGCATATATTGTTGGGCTATCGAAAGCCTTTGTAATCTTAGTTTCGAATATCAATAAAGAAAATTGTTTCGTATACTCTGTTTTCCTTTCGTTGTTAAATATCGAATCAAAGATAACCATTTGAGAAATTGTCATCTTGCCTTGCACGAGCGTAACTCTAGGATCGTACGGCATCACGCCCCCTGCGAGGACGATGATTCGGGTGATTTCGGGTCGGGACGTGACACATACAGTTTCCCCTCCGCATATGAGCATCATGCAGTTACCCTCCCCCCTCAATATGAGCAACATAGAGTACCAACCCTCCCCCCCCCCATTTCCACCTCCATATCTTATTACATTAAGACTGCCAGGCCTGTGGCAGTCCTAATGTAAAGCAGAACTGCAACAGTCCTGGCAATCATCTTTCACAAGAGGACTGCCAGGACTGTGGCAGTCCTGCTTTACATTAGGACTGCCATAGGCCTGGCAGTCCTACTGTATTCAAACCCGACTATTGCAGCCGAACGGCCAAAACGAGATGCTCGTTTGTCGTCTTCTAGGGTTAGGGTTTTAAAAAAAATGTGGGTTTGTCGTGTTCGAAAATTTCTTTCATGAACCATAAAGAGATTCTAAACCTAATTTATCAATTTTTTTAGAGAATTTAAAATATTCTAGGGTTTTGAATAGAGTGTACAAAATTCTTGAAGAAATTAGGTAAGAACGTACCTAGATTCCGGTTGCTTCGACTTGCGTATCATCTCTTCGAATCTACGAATGTTGTTGAAGAAATCTTGGTGGAGGAATTGTGAGTGGTGTGGTGGAGGAGAAGAAAGTAGGGTTTTGGGAGAGGAAGAGGGAGAGTTCTCTTTTTTTTTTCTTTTGGTGGAGAGAGAGTGTAGAATGGGTTATGGGAAGGAATGAAGGGTTTGGGGGGTTGGGTTGCCCCCTAGCCAAATGTGGGTGCTCCCTAGCAAAATCTTCACCTCCTTGGGATGCCCCCAAGTAAGGGTTGCCTCTAGCAAAAATGGTGGTGCCCTTAGAAAAAATCTTTATACAATTATATAAAAAATCTACCAATACAAATTTTTAGTTTTTTTTATATAAGTACTTTTATTTGATATTATGCTTAGATTTAGTTTTGTTTGGACAAAGCAGATAAACATAGATGAGCTAGTTAGTAGTTATATACGCTTGCCAAATATCCTACAAATATAGTATCACTAAAACACCATCTCAACGTGATACAAGAAAAGACTAAGAGCATCTAGAGTAGTTTCAATCCTATATTTTGACTTTAGTCAAATTTTGTACTACTTGAAAGTTACAAGTGGGCACTTGTCCATACTTAAAAATTACTAGAAAGCTAAAAGATACTTCAGATTTGTAGCATGTCTTAGCTCTTCTACATTAATTCGTGGGTTAGCCAAAATTAATCGAGTGTTACCAAACAAGGAAGAAAAATAAATAGGGAAAAGAGGGAGAGAAATATTACCAAACAAGGAAGAAAAATAAAAGAAAAAATAGTTAGGAAGGGAAGGAGGTTAATTTGGAGTATTTGTTTGGAGTGTACCATTGTGGCAATATCGAAGAAATACAAAGTAGTAATTTTGTACAACTAATAATTTTAAATATTTGTTCAGAGTGTCTGCACTGTGAATGCTCTCAGATGACATGTACATAAGATCTTTTGTGTGACAAACATCATTCTAACACACATTCTTAGGGGTGAGCATTATTCGGTTTTTGTTCGAGAAGCGAATGAGAGATTCGGTTGTATTTGAAAAAATTGATTCGATTCATGTTCGATGTTAAAAATACTAGAAAATACGATTTTGATCCAAAACATAATAAGGTTATAAAATTATTTAAATATTCTCAATTTTGTGCATATTTAATGATTAAAAATGTGTATATTTTGAAAAAAATAATTATATGTATATTTTTAAGCCCAATTTGGTAATTAGCAACTAGTCAAGCTTTGAAATACAATAAATGTATGTTTAAAAAGTATATATTTTAAAATAATTTAACCACAATTTTAACTTTTGGTTTGATCCATTAAACAATAAAAATTGTCCAACAAAACAAACAAAATTGATTATATCGGTTCAGTTTTGGTTATAACTAATTTTGGGTTGGTTGATACGAATAAATCAAATGCTCGCCCATAGCTCTTACCATAGTTTATTTTGAATTTTGACCGAAATTCGACATAATAAATCATCCATTTGATAGTACACATTTGAACCAAAGAACAAAAGTATTATCTGCATTTTAGCAAATGAGAAAAAAAATTGTGACAAAAATGAAAAAATAACAATGAATCACTAATAATTCTTGAATGTTGAAAAGGATAATATGACAAAAATGGAAATATTTGATACATGCATAACTAGATTCTCTCGCGAAACATGGATTGTTTAGTCTTATAGTAAAAAATCCCAAAAGAATAAATTCGATATTTTTAAATAGGTATTTGTAATAAATAAAGAGATCCAAACGTATAGAGCAATATTAGTCGCTCAAGGATTCTCAAAATAACCATGAATATAATGTAAATAAATATATTTTCAGTCATGATAACCTAGACAATAAGATATATATATATATATATATATATATATATATATATATATATATATATATAAATATATATATATATATATATATATATATATATATATATATATATATATATGAAATCTCCGAAGGATTTAAAATTACCAGGATATTTTCGTAAGATTTGCAAAACGAGTCATATATAGACTAAAATCACCCGGAAGAATATGATATTATAGGCTCATTAAGTATATATCTATGAATGAATATAATGATGATCCTAAATGTCCGAGCATATTCATAAAGAAAATTTCTAAATATATTCGTCAAAACGGTCGTCTATATGCATTACAATATTTCCTTAAAAGATTGAAAATACCTCATTAAGAGAAAATCTCTTGAAGACATAATCTCCAGAAGAGAACCAGAAAATATCTCATGAAGATAAAATCTCTTGAAGAGATTTTTCGAAGAGAATATCTCCTAAAAGAGATTTAATATGAGTAGCTATCATTTACTCAGTACACAGGTCACTGTGACATAGTCCGAACCGAAGAAGAAACTAACGTGTTATGGGTCATGAAGTATCATATTTATATAAAATAAGTGTAATTATTTATTGTCATTCACTCAACACAATATCTTTTATGTGAAGTTGATATGCACCTACACATAGACACATGAATGACATGAAGCACATTTTAGATACATCAAAGAAACCATTCTTGATTTAATTTATGTGATTGTGTTGATCTTATGGTATATGTAGACGCAGATTATTTATCTGATCCCGTAAGGAAATATCACGAACAAGATATGTCTTCTTAAACAATATTGCACTATTTCGGAGATTGGTCAAACAAACCACTGTAGCATTATGGATTAATCATCCTCACACTTGATGAAACAAACATAGAATGCGTATGACTAATATTTCACCCGTTTAACATATCAGGAAAAGTTGCGAGATTCTAGAAATCATAAATAAAGCCGACAAACTCATCACGAGGATATGAGGCTAATTATAGACAAATAAAATATTAGGATGATATGTAATATTCAAATGTATTAATTGGGAAAGAGTTTGATGTTTCATTCGATCGTTGATGTAAAACTAAATGTAATATTTTAAAAGTAATTTTGAGGAGAGTATCATACAGATGCAAACATCATAAATATGCTAATGGAGACATCTTGAATGTTTTTTGCGCAAATTGTACTTTTTTCTTTTGATTAGGTTTTTTTCCCATTGTGTTTTTCCTTCGAACGATTGTTGACGAGGTAGTATAATTCACGCGCACTCACTTGAACTACTGAAGAATCATATTCCTAAAAATTTATATTTTTGAAGAATATTATCGAATTATTTTATTTTAATATAATTTTTTTTTTCAAAGATGGATTTTTTTTTTATAATGAGTCAATGATTAAAGTGAGCATCCAATGTGGAGTGCTATGATTTGTGGATAAACCTAATAATGGATGTCCTTATCCCTAGCTACAACTACCCTTATCCAGGGTCAGCTCTGAGTTCATGGGGGCCCAAGACGAACTTTAAAATGGGCCACATGCATAACATTAAAAAGAGAGTTAAAAAGTAAAATAAAAATAAATATAACAAAAAATATTGTTATCACCAAAATTTAAAGTAAGGACCTCTAGAGTAGAAGACTAATATGTTAACAACTACGCCAAAAATATTTTCTGTTAAAGATGGCCCATGCTACATGCTACTATTTTAGATACAATCATATTTGTGCTCCTTTAATATTCGTGCCCTGTGCCGTTGTCTTGTCTAACCTGGGCTAGGACCTCCATGTCCTTATCATATTATCTCTTTATATATATATATAAATTATATATATATATATATATAAATTTTATATATATATATATATATATATATATATATATATATATATATATATATATATATATATATATATATATATATATATATTCTACTATATAATAGGAAAACTTAGATGGTGAAACTTTTGAATTCCAAAAATACCCTTACATATTTATACTAATTAAAAATAGTTCATTAATTTTAATAAGGACAACTTAGTAATTAGGAAGACTACCCTTTGGTCTTCCTAAAGAGTCTTCTTAAACTAATTAAGAAATGTTAAAATACGTGCAAGGCACGTGCACATATGCTAGTATATATAATAGGAAAACTTGGTGGTGAAACTTTTGAATTCCTAAAATATCCTTGAGTATTTTATATTCATGATATTATTATGTCAACTTGCATGTCATTTATGTTTAAGAGTCAAAACAATAAAGTTTGCATGCAAGTTTTCTTTTTTCATACAAATTTTCATATTCCAATGGTAAAATTTTCTATCCTTACCATTTTCGAAATATTATTATTCTCAATAGAAAATTAAAAAAGAACAAAATTTGTACTTTGAATCTCTTGGCATTATAAAAAGAAAACACACATCAATAATCATCTGGAAAAAAACGAAAAGATGACAACTGAGATTATGATATTCTGACTAAAATACGTGCAAAACACGTACATGTAGACTAGTATATATAATAAGAGTTCTATATGGCTAAAATATTTTCTTTCGTTTCCATTTTATAACAACATGATTATTTTATGGCACTTCTAAAATCGGCCACTGACGTTTACATGTGATTGGCAAAAACAAACATTCCCTAAAATGATACATATACGTGTGACTTCAAAGGCATGGGTCAGGTTTCTGGATCCCTGCAGCTAGCCCGTTGGCATTGGTGCAGACGGACGTGGCATTCGAAGGATCGACACCAGAGACGTATTCCAAGTTGATGTCATGGAGCTGCACATTCTCGCACGGCACGCTGGAGCTGCACAGCAGGCTCACCGCAACCGGACGTCTCGACGATCCTCTTATATCCCTGAACGTCACGTCCTGGACCTTGATCATGGATGGCTGCACACAAACAATCCGCGACTTATATTCAGAAAAAGAGTTTTCAGTAGTTTTCACGAAGAAATTGTTCACTGGAGGTGAAGAATCGGCGCTGCTAGGTTGCCCGCCCGCGGGGCTGGTCCGTGCCCGCGTGGTAGGCAGCCATTGGCTCCCCCGTCTGGGATGGACCCAGATTAGTAGGAGGCCAATGGTTGTCTGTCAGGCGGACGCGGACCAGCCCCACGGACGGACAAAATAGATTTTTCGGATGAAGAATACCTCGGTCGTACAATTTTTCAGTGTACAGTAGCCTTGGTCGATGAGGATGGGATGGGAGACGTTGTGCACAATGATATCCTCGAACGTGAGGTTGGAAGCCAGGCCGGGCGGCGACCCGGGCCACGTCTTGATCCGGACGCCGTTGTCCGCGTTCATGATCGTGCAGTTCGTCACCCTCACCCCCACCACATCCTTGTCATCCACGTACTTCCCGAGACTCCCCACACTAAAAATATACATGTCAGCTGTCATGTTAGATGTCACTTAATGTTATTTAGTCACGTCAGCTGCCACATTTTGGAAAGAAAAAAAAATTCCACCTGATGCCATGCCCCGGGTTGCAGGTCACGGCAGATATCGAGACGTTCGTGTTTCCCGAACCGACCGAGATGCAGTCGTCGCCGGTTGCCGATCGCGAGGTTGCTCATGTCGATGTCGTTGGTGTCGCTCACGTGGATGCCGTCGGTGTTGGGGCTGTAACCCGGGGCGGAGATGGTGAGGTTCTGGAGGCTGATAAAGGAGCTCCTGTGGACGGCGAGATGAACGCCCTTGCTGTCGAGCAGCGTCAGGTTCGCGACGGTCGCGTTCCTGATTTTGATGAATCGTAGCGACTGAACAGCGACGGAACGAGTAATCAAAAACTATCGGCATTCAAAATGTAAGAAAAAAAAAGAGAGGGTGCGTGAGAGAGTGATTACAATTGGGAGGTTGGCACTGCTGGTGGCCTTCAGCTTCCAAGCTTCCGCGCCCCGGGCATCGACGGTGCCGCCGCCGGCGATCTTCAGCCCGGTCAGGCCCCTGAACTCGATCCAGGCGATGGTCGGGATGCTGCTGGCGTTGGTCGGGGCGAGCAGCGTCCCTTGTATGTCGATCCTCGGGCTCGTGTTGTTGGAGCAGGGGCCGGCGAGGACGATGGGGCCGACCAGGAAGGTCCCCTGGGGACGACAAAGCTCGCGGCTCCTCCCTGCAAACATGTTGCGTTCCAAGCATCCAAGAATGCCTGCAAATTGCAGGGGAACACCACGTTTGATATATAGCTTACTTCAAGTCTTTCATTCAAATCCAGCTTAAAGCAATCATGGCAAGCATTGCCATGATCAAGTATTCATGAGCTCTCTCTCTCTCTCAAGAGTGTGGAACTGGAAAGTTTGGAAATAGACATTTTTATCATTTTTACAATTTGAAAAGCATCAAAGTAGTCCGTGGAGGTGTAGTTCGTTGGATACACATGAGGATATCATAGGAAATCATAGGAATGAGCACGATTCGAATCTCCTCTAGGCATTGCTCGCCCGTCGGGAGAAAATGACACCTCAAAAAAAAAAAAAAAAAAGCATCAAAGTAGAGATTAAGTAGTGATCATCTAACCAAACCCTTGAAGTGGAAATGATGACTTCTCACTTCGGTGTTCTACTTCGAAGGAAACATGAAAATTCGATTTCAAAATGAGAATCTAGTGCCATAGAAAATTTACGGTTCATCTTCATAGTAAATACAAATACTCCGACCAAAAGCGTGAAGTGGTCACAAATTTAAATTTAAGCTACTTTACTCCCCCCAAATTCGTGAACCAAACAACCCCTAATGAAATATTCTAAAATTAAATTTATATCATATTTGACATTGTGTTATAAATAAAAATTATATTCTTGTTGTAAGAATTTCTACATAGAAATTGTTCAAAAAAAATCATTCTTCAATAGTTCCTAATATTAAGATGGAGAATATTAATAATTTTTTTATAATTTAGTTTGAAAATATGGCCAATATTAAAAAGAATAATTTATTATTTATATCAGAGAAATTCTACATCCTACATCCTACATCGGCACGCCAAGTACGATATAAATTGGAATATAAACCATTGATGGAAGAAAAAAAAATCTAAAAGCAATTTCTATCATAGAAACAAGAGAGAGAAGTCCCCTATTGTAGGATAAATTATTGGGTGGTCCGAGGTCACCACGTGGAGATGGTGAATGGTGAGTCCGACCACTAATTTTTTGATACTTGGTATAATCCATTATATCACTACATCTCTTATTTTGTAGGTTATTTTTTTAATGTTGTTAAGAAAAAAATCTATTTTTTTTTCTAATTATATGCCAAGTAAATTTCTATATATTTATATTAAAAAAGTTATATTTTTTTTGAAATTTTTTATGCCCAAAATTATGTCCAAGTGTTAAGAAATTAACGGTCTAGCTCACCATTCGCCACCTTCCGGTGGTGAACCCAAACCATCCAATAATTTATCCTATTGTAGGCCTAAGACCCCAAATTAAGTTGCTGCAGATTCAAGAACACATCACTGGGTTCTCAAGAATATGGAGGAACTCACCTTGCTGTTGTCCGTCGTCATGTCTGCCACAGCCCCATACTTGGTCACGTCGAAAGAAACGTCTTGTCCGAAACAAGGTTTGGCGAAGACCAACACAAACAAACTAGCCCAGAGAGCTGGTTTGGAAGCCGGTCCTAAGAACATGGCAGGCCAGTTTATGTTCGAGTTGGATCCAAACCCCTTCCCCCTCAAGAGGCTCGATCCAAACCCGTACGTTCGCAAGAGGAAGGAAGCGAAAGAGAAACGAATTTTAATTCTGTGCCGTGTTATTTTTAGCGCGTCAATTAGCTTTAAAAATGAGCGGTTTCGCTCAAATCGTAGATATAGAGACCAGCACGAATGGCTATGGACGCTCGTAGCCTCAGCTTTGAAATCCAAAACAAGGACATCCAGCTAGCTAGCTAGGCTTAGCATTGTGCTCAATTCAAGATTAAGGTCTAATCCCGTGAATTCCGTGAGTATCGATCACCATTAAAAGAGATTCGGTAGAGAATTAAAAAAAAGACCAGGATATTTTATTTTCTTTAGGGTCTGCTTGGTAACGTTAATTTTTTATCGGTTTTTTGGGTATTTTTAACAGACCGTTTACGAAAATCTTTATTTGTTAATTTTTTTGAGGCACTGATTTTGGTCGGCTCAAGATCTCCCAAAATCGATGTAATATAATTTTGGGTGGCTTTATAAACACCCCAAACCGATGGATTTTGAAAATTTTTATTATTTTATTTCATTTATATCGTCACCAAAACTATATAATTATAACTACTAATATCCGTCCCTATTTAATTGTAATCGTGCAAAAAAAAAAAAAAAAATTTAGAACCACTCTGAATTATTAAGCATGAATTGGACTGGCTTAAAAACTGCTACTTAAAAACCATCCAAAATTGGATCCCTCATAACCGGTACTTTAGAAACACATCCTAACCGTTACCCCCTACAATTGCCATGAGGACCCGTAGGAAATTAGTGATCGTGATCGATGCATGCATGTTCCAATGGTCGCGATACTTTGCTGCCAAGCATGGTGCCACCTTCTGCATGCTGGGACAGTTGACATGCATCCTGCTGCTTGAGTGGTTGCTTGTAATAACATCATTCCGGAGACGAGGTTCTGGCTCTGCATATTTACTGCGAGGCACGCTTTTGCTGCAGATATACTTGTTCTTACACATATCAAGTTCATGTTCTCTTAATTACTCCATGGATGATCATCAATATGTACGTGTCTGCCGATCGACACCTATCACCTATGGCCTCTCAAACATTCTTTACATACATACGTCTACCCACATCTCACTTGAAAACGATTCAAAATAAGCCGTCTGAAATCATATATATATGTATATCTTCACCTAATTAAAACATGTACGTATATCTTCACGAATTTTAAAAAAAAATTCTAAAATCATTCTAACTCCTACTAGGCCAAAATCATCGACGGGAATACTAGGCTGCAACATATACTTGTGCTACACTGTGGAGGATTAGTTCACTAAGATCAAATTCAGTTCTTAATTAATTACTCCATATATATATATATATATATATATATATATATATATATATATATATATATATCAATCCATGGCCAAAGCCTATAGGACAGGCACCTAGCTTGTCAGTGGTAGGGGTGAGCATTATTCGGTTTTGGAACGAAAATCGAACCGAACCGAACCGAATAAGAGATTCGGTTCGGTTTCAAAAATATTCGGTTCGGTTTCGGTTTTCAAAATACAATAATTTCTTATTCGATTTCGGTTTCGGTTTCGGTTTCGGTTTTAGGTTTCGGTTTCGGTCCAAACCGAAAACCGAATAAGAATTATACAAATATGTAAATATTCTCAATTTAAGAAAATGTACATTTTTGAAAATAATAATTCTATGTATGTGTTTTCAATTATAACATTGATAATTTAACAACTAGCCCAACTTTGTGCATAATTTCGAAATTCAACAAATATGTGTATCAAAATTATAATTTTTAGTATAATTTAACCACGATTCCAACATTGGGTCCGACCCATTAATTCGAACCGAACAAACCGAATAAACCGAATTTATTATTCGGTTCGGTTCGGTTTCGGTTTTAGCTAATTCGGTTCGGTTTTGGTTTTGCATTTTTAGAATTTCGGTTTATTCGGTTTTGGCTAATTCGGTTCGGTTTAAACCGAATAAACCAAATGCTCACCCCTAGTCAGTGGTCAAGCATTCTTTATTTCTTTACATACACTAGCACTATGGCCACATCACATATATAGAGGGTTAATTAGTTGTACCCCCCTATGATTTGTACGTATTTTGGTAACTGTTCCTGTTGTTTTAAAAATAAAGAACACCCCCCTGGTTTATAAAGTTAATTAGTTGTACCTGTAAGCCCCTGAATTTAGGGCTTATTTTTTTTTTTCTAATTTTATAAATCAATTATTGCAATAGATATTATTATTTGTTTATTATTTGATTAAATGCTCTCTACCGTGACTTGGATTTCTAGAGCATCAGGGATGCCAGTCTCTGGAAACTTCCTTCTTGGAGTTTGTAGTAGACGAGATTATCTTCACATTGATATTTCGTGTCCCACTCGAACTTGTTCCCTTGTACTCTTTTTGATTCGCGCAAGTTCGGGTCAATTTAGACCATTTAATTATTAATTGAATTCCTACTCTTTTCCTTGATCATCATATGCACGTTACCGTGACTTTTAATTTAGGAGCACCAGACCAGTCGTTTTCTCAGAACCAACTTGCCATGCATGATCTACTCGAGACGCTCTTCACCCATGACCTTCGTGTCCCACTCAGACACACCATCTTGTGCTTCATTTTCTTCGCACAACTTTCGGATCAATTTAGGCCAATTAATTATCTACCGTAAAGTCTGATTTAATTTCCCATTTAATTTCGGGACCCGACATCAACCCAACCTAGTCGACCCCAAATATGGACATGGCCCACATTGAGCCTACTATCCGTCTGACACTTGTGTCCCATTTCTTTGAGCCCCCACATGCTACTTATTTACCCATGATCATAAATACATATTTTTAATTCAAATATTGCACCATATCCATTTTGGCCCAACCCGGCTCCACTGAACCCAACCGCAGCTCCATGTTACCCTCCATCATGACTGTCCAAATATTCCACTTAATTTTTCTCTTTTTTCTATTTTGAAAAAATATCTCTTCTCTACTTTAAAATAAAATATCTCCTATATATATATATATATATATATATATATATATATAATATATATATATATATATATAATATATATATATATATAAAATATATATATATATATATATATACACTCTTTATATATATATATATAAATATATATATATATATATATATATATATATATATATATATATATATATATATATATATATATATATATATACACTCTTTCTCTCTCCCATAATCAACACACACCACACCACCTCACCCCCTCCACCTCACAGCAGGAGCAACCCCCCCAACCGACCTCTCTCACTCTCTCATCCAATAATATCTCACACACTCTCTCTCTCTCTCTCTCTTTATATTATATATGCACACACACACATCTCTCTCTTTCTCTCAACACACACACAATAATAACACTCTTTCTCCCTCTCTCCTTACACTACACCAACACCCCACCTGCAGCCGAACACCCCCCCTTGGTGGCCGAGCACAAACTACCACCCTCACCATCCTTCTCCCCTCTCCTCCTTCCTCCTTCTCATCCTCTTCATCATCCCACCATTAGCCACCACCACCATTAGCCAACACCACCATCACCACTACCATCATCAACATCATCTCCACCACCTCCACCACCCGTACGCCACCGCGCCATCACCGCTGTGCCGCCGCCGCCCTGGTCGCCGCGAGCACAGCCACACGCAGCAGCAGCTACCACGACAGCAGCCGCACGCCGCCGCGCGCGGCCGCACGCCGTCGCGCCGCAGCCGCCGCCGCCGGTGAGGTCCCCGGCCGTGCCCCGCC
Organism: Iris pallida; assembly: GCA_029216955.1. Taxonomy (NCBI): domain Eukaryota; kingdom Viridiplantae; phylum Streptophyta; class Magnoliopsida; order Asparagales; family Iridaceae; genus Iris; species Iris pallida. The sequence continues at coordinate 41,074 of JANAVB010004611.1, read as the reverse complement.
GCGTGGCTGGCTCCCGACCCTCTGGGCGCACCCAGGCGCACCACCCTGTGGCGGCCAACGTCCTCCGGGACGCGCCGTCTAGGCGTTTCGTGCGTTTTGCACGGAGTTCCGTCGACGCGCGCGCGAAGAAAATTTCAGAATTCGCACCCGGGACAGCAACTTCGCATCGATTTTTTGGACAATCCGACCGTTGGATCGACGATTTCTTCGCTCTGTCTCAATCTTGGTATATACCCCTTCATCCCTCTCAAATTTTGCCCGTTAATTCTGTCGTTTGCTATGTGAAAACTGGCCACCAAGTTGACGTTTTAATTGAACTATTTTTGGATAGTTTCGTGACGCCAACTTCGCAGGTTCGTATCCTCGTCGTCGCAGCTCCGTTTTGTGCACCACCAGTTCCTGTGCGCAGCTAGTATAACCCTCTTTCTGCTCCCTTTAGATTTCAATTCAGTTTGAGCTTTAGGTCGGTCGAATTCGACGCCAAAGTTGGCCGTTTGAATTCTTAGTGTTGCACTTGTAAAGTTCCATTTTTGAACCCGGGACTCCGGATTCAATTTCTGACACCACCAGTAGACTCGTGGCGTCGTTCTGGCATGTTTTCAGATAAAGTTTGTTAGATTTAGAAGACGTGGGCCCTGACACGTATTTCGGTGCAAAGTGGACCCCACAGTCCGGATCAACAGGACTTTTTGACGCCAGCTCATTGGAATCCAATTCCGGATATACCGTTGAGTTCGTATCATCATTCTGGATCCGTTGACATATAATTTGCTTGGTTTTAGTGGACATTGGTTCCGACACGCATTTTGGTGCAAGTCGGATACCAATATCCGGGTCAACGTGTCATTTTGAGTTCGGCTCATCGAAATCCAATTCGGATATACCGTTGAGTCCGTATCATCATTCTGGACTCATTGACATATAATTTGCTGAGTTTTGAGGACATTCGCTCCGACACGCTTTTTCGTGCAAATCGGATTTCAATGTCCTGGTCAACGGACCAATTTGAGATCGGGTCAACGGAATCCAATTCTGGATATACCGTTGGTTCGTATCGTCATTCTGGATTCGGGGACATATAATTTGTTAAGTTTTCTGCACTTTTATTTCGACACGTTTTTTGGTGCAAAGTGTGTCCAACGGCGGACATCATTTTGGCCCGAAATTATCGTTTTGCCCCTGTATCCAAATTGGACTTTTGGACAGGCTATTCTAACTATTTCGACCATTCTGGACACGTTGGTAATGGTTGTTTCACCATCCGACAATATCTGCAAGTTTTTACCCTATTATTATAATCTTTCTCCTTTTGTGGTATTTAGAGATCCATCGATTCCAGTGATTTTACAACCACTGAAATTGAATGTGTTGACCCTGTAGATATTTGTAGAGACTAGTTTTGACCCAGTTTGACCATGGTTGACTACTTTGACTGAACGTCGAAGTAGAGTCAATATTTGACCTAGGTTAGACTAGTTTTGACCATGGTTGACCACAGTTGACTATTTTGACCAAAGTCAACCGGAAGTCAACCGTAGCCTATAATTGACTAGAACTGGACCGAAGTTGACCAGTTAACCCAAAGTCAACTGTTAGTCAACGTTAGTCAAGTTTGACCTAGAGTTGACCTAGGGTTGACCAGAGTTGACCAGTTGACCAAAAGTCAACTGTAAGTTAACCCTTGACTTAGATTGACCTAGTTTGGCTTGTTTTGACTTGCCTTGACCTAGTTTGACTTAGTATGACTTGATTTTACTTCCAAACCCTTATATTGATACAGTATTTCCACCTATAGGTCCTCGAGGCACTGTTCTGGACCAGTTTGACATTTCCACCAGATCACAAGGCGAGTACATTCTCTGATAATATTTCTGTTTTATGATATCGTCTATGTTTCTTGTATTTAGTGTAGATTCCTTGCTCTCTTGACACATTGTTCACACGGATTGGTATTTCTCTGGATCCCGTCATGAGATGTTATTCCTCGCTTCCCTTGGTATATCTTTGTGCAAGTCTTTCTTGTTCCTTGTGCATTGTATAGACACGATTCCTGCGAAGGCTAGCTACCCTCTCGGAGAATCGCGTGTCATGATATGTCATGGTTGGATCCACTATACTAGTCGGGGACGGGGAGTATTAGTGTAGTGTGGTCATTATCCACCTTGTTATTCTTGTAGATCTTGTGAGTGTTAATCATACACCCCACGTATGATTAACCAGGCCAGTAGACCTTGTGCAGACCCAAGCTGGCCACATGTTGAAACTAGTACTCACACACTTAGATAGATAATTCTTGATTCTTGTACATGCCACGATCAGTTTTACTTGCCTTGTTCTAGCTCTAGATTTACAGCTTACCTTGCCATGATACTCACATGTACATTTCATGATTTCTTGTATATTCTCTCTATTTACTGCTATATTTTTAATATCGTCTAATTAGAACTGTTATTTGAGATTTGTGCTCGTTCCATCTTGACTGTATGTTGACAAAATTTAGGAGTAGTTGTGCCCTCAGTATTGGACTTCATGATGTTGCTAGCTGAGGTGATCTCACTATTCTTCTATGTGAGTTGCCTGATAGTTATCCTTAGTTAGTCTTGTTGTTCCTTCTTTACTTTCCTGTCTTATGATCATTGTAGATTCTAGTTGTTCTAGTGATGTTGTTATTATTCTTGTCTTATCTTCCTTAGTTTTCGTGATGTGACATGAGTACATTTCTAGTTATGGATCTTTAGATATTGTAGTTAGTATAGTATACTTGACAGCGCTCTACCGTCGATACTACGGCGTAGGCTGGGCGTGGCCCACGTATTCGTACCCGTATATCCGGTGCAGGTCGGGACACGTTTTTAGTGGTGGCCCATGCAGGTCAGTCTTTGCCATTACGAAGTCGTGGTAGTAATTGAGCTTATCTGTACTACTACGAGCCTGCCCTAGGATTAAGGTTGAGTCATGGAATATTTTAGAATTTTGGTACTCAGTCACATATTAGGAACTCTTGGTAGATTCCAGGGATGACCCCTGGGAATCTTATTTCGAACTTTTCGAAACTTTTCCCATTTGTTCCTGTCCATCCTGATTTCTGAAACATCTGTCCGTATCAAACTTTATTCTTTCTTGGAATGAGTTTGTGGACCCCAGAGGGAAGGTATAAGTTGACCTTAATATCTTCTAGGTTGAGACGGGAATATGATTTGCCAGTCTCATATCAGGTTGAGATTGTTTTAGATTATTCCAATGATTTCCTTTATCTTGACCTAGATCGTACCTTTGGGACTTCTCCTGAAAACTTTTCCTGAATCCTGTCTCGAAATCTGTTCTGCTAGTTTTCATTACTTATCCTTGATTCGTTGTTGAATTTTGAATCTTGATGTTCGTTCGTTGTTGACTTTGACTTTGTATCTAATCAATTTTTATGAATTGAGTTAAGATATTCTGATAAACTTATTTGATGAAAACGATAAATGTCTACCTTATTTATGGAGTTTAGAATTTATCGCAGTCATACTAGCTAGCACGACAAGGACGTGGAGCCTAATGTTGGATATACTATCCTAGTTATGAATTTATTTTCTTGCAGTCATACCGGTTGGCGTGGTAAGGAATCTAGATGACATAAGTATAGTGTATACCCAAGTTATGGATTCCATCGTTTATTGCAGCTATGCTTACTGGCGTGACAAAATTCTGGCAACATAATTTCAGGGAGACGTGTATGGTTATCAGACTGTATCTTAAATCGGATCACTTCATTATGACCGGATGAGCAAGAACAATTCTTACCATCATTTTTCCGTCTTAGTCAACTCTGTCTATCTACAGCTTAATTAGGATTTTCTCAACATGATTGTTTGTGTTCCATCTTCCTATGATTTGACTAAACTCTTCATCGCTAACCACATGGGTACTTCTTCTTGTCCTTCCCGATAATTGTTGAAAGTGCCTCATGGGTTGATTCAGGGAAGGTTCGAAAAGTGTTTTTATCCTTGTATTACGGAATCGGAAGTTTGCATCCAGAGAAATACTGGCGAGGCATGACTTCAGATAACGGCATCATGGTTAAATATGTTTCTCGAATTCTACTTGGACCACTCCCTAAGCATTTTGACTAACATCTTCTCCTTTATTTTGCAAAAATTGTTTGGAAATATTTCACGGATATTAGCCAAGTTAAGTTCAGGAACCTATATTATCTGGCGTGGCAGCTGTGCACTGCAGCCATCCGTTGTATTAGGGAACAAGAAAGTTAATCGCAGCCAGATGCACACTAGCGTGATAGTAACTTCATGTGACATAATTACGGAGATATATGGTTCTTGAGTTTTACTTCGACTACGTCCTATGCATCTCGTTGGCCTCGTACTATTCTTGGAAATATTTCGACAATCTTTCCTGTCTTGCTTGACCCTTACCTTGTCTGAATATTGATAGGGATTGCTAGACCCAGTCTTAGGCCCTTGTTACCTTCTATTTTTGATGATTGGATAGCCAGACCTTGTTAACTGATTCTGTAGTATAATTATAATATGTTATTATGTGTGATTGTGATGAGTATATTTTCTTGGGGATTTATTAGGTTAAGCTTATTGGACAGATACTGACTGACTATAGTGGACTTAGAAACCATTAAGAATGATTCGTTTGATAGTATAGATTGGTTTAAGGTATCTTAGAAGGAGTAAGAATATTATATTTGTGACTACGAATTAAGGACAAGAATCTTGTGCTTAGGTTCGAGGGTTGAGCATTGTAGGACTTTAATGACTAAGTGATTATTGGTTATCTACAAGCCATTTACTTATGATTGGAGGATAGATAGATATGTAGAATGAAATAGAAGGAGATAACATTGCGTGCAAGATCGGAAGATAACAAGAACAAAACATGGACATATGTACATAGGTAATAAATAATTCGGTAAATGAATAAAGAGTTTGAATTTGAGGATTTATATTCAGGAGTTCTTGAGTAAAAGAGAGAAGGCTCAATGCCAAAAATAGGTTTTGAATGTATTATTTCAAGGAGCTTGTGATTAATAGGATAAAGATACTTAGGATGGGATAAGGAAACAAACAAATTGCTATGAAATTGGAATTTTGGTTGATGGCCGAGTATTGCTGATATATAGTATCTCGAGGATGACCTATATTTTAGAATATATGTAAAGGTTCTTATTGATATAAAGATTCTAAGGGGTAAAGTGACAAAGTTTTTGGAAGAAGCATGTTGAACCTGAACCAAATGACTGTAGAGAGAAACAACATAGGTGATCACAAGGATAGCAGATTGAGTACTGTACCCATAGCAGTTGCATGTTTTAGCTGACCTATAGGATGATTTTAATTTCGAGGATGAAATTTTTATAAGATGAGTAGGATTGTAAGCCCCTGAATTTAGGGCTTATTTTTTTTTCTAATTTTATAAGTCAATTATTGCAATAGATATTATTATTTGATTAAATGCTCTCTACCGTGACTTGGATTTCTAGAGCATCAGGGATGCCAGTCTCTGAAAACTTCCTTCTTGGAGTTTGTAGTAGACGAGATTATCTTCACATTGATATTTCGTGTCCCACTCGAACTTGTTCCCTTGTACTCTTTTTGATTCGCGCAAGTTCGGGTCAATTTAGACCATTTAATTATTAATTGAATTCCCTCTTTTCCTTGATCATCATATGCACGTTACCGTGACTTTTAATTTAGGAGCACCAAACCATTTTCTCAGAACCAACTTGTCATGCATGATCTACTCGAGACGCTCTTCACCCATGACCTTCGTGTCCCACTCAGACATACCATCTTGTGCTTTATTTTCTTCGCACAACTTTCGGGTCAATTTAGGCCAATTAATTATCTACCGTAAATCTGATTTAATTTCCATTTAATTTCGGGACCCGACATCAACCCAACCTAGTCGACCCCAAATATGGACATGGCCCACATTGAGCCTACTACCCGCCTGACACCTGTGTCCTATTTCTTTGAGCCCCCACATGCTACTTATTTACCCATGATCATAAATACATATTTTTAATTCAAATATTGCACCATATCTATTTTGGCCCAATCCGGCTCCACTGAACCCAACCGCAGCTCCATGTTACCCTCCATCATGACTGTCCAAATATCCCACTTAATTTTTCTCTTTTTCCTATTTTGAAAAAATATCTCTTCTCTACTTTAAAATAAAATATCTCCTATATATATATATATATATATATATATATATATATATATATATATATACACTCTTTCTCTCTCCCATAATCAAACACACACCACACCACCTCACCCCCTCCACCTCACAGCAGGAGCAACCCCCCCAACCGACCTCTCTCACTCTCTCATCCAATAATCTCACTCTCTCTCTCTCTTTATATATATATGCACACACATACATCTCTCTCTTTCTCACACACACCCAATAATAACACTCTTTTCCGTGCAAATCAGATTTCAATGTCCTGGTCAACGGACCAATTTGAGATCGGGTCAACGGAATCCAATTCTGGATATACCGTTGGGTTCGTATCGTCATTCTGAATTTGTGGACATATACTTTGTTAAGTTTTGTGTACTTTTATTTTGACACATTTTTCGGTGCAAAGTGTGTCCAACGGCGGACATCATTTTGGCCCGAAATTACTGTTTTGCCCCTGTGTCCAAATTGGACTTTTGGACAGGCTATTTTAGCTATTTCGACCATTCTGGACACGTTGGTAATGGTTATTTCACCATCCGACAACATTTTTAAGTTTTTATTCTATTATTATAATCTTTCTTCTTTTGTGGTATTTAGAGATCCATCGATTCCAATGATTTTACAACCACTGAAATTGAATGTGTTGACCTTGTATGTTTGTAGAGACTAGCTTTGACCCAGTTTGACCATGATTGACTACTTTGACTGAACGTCGAAGTAGAGTCAATATTTGACCTAGGTTAGACTAGTTTTGACCACAGTTGACTATTTTGACCAAAGTCAACCGGAAGTCAACCGTAGCCTACAATTGACTAGAACTGGACCGAAGTTGACCAGTTGACCCAAAGTCAACTGTTAGTCAACGTTAGTCAAGTTTGACCTAGAGTTGACCTAGGGTTGACCAGAGTTGACCAGTTGACCAAAAGTCAACTGTAAGTCAACCCCTGACTTAGATTGACCTAGTTTGGCTTGCTTTGACTTGCCTTGACCTAGTTTGACTTAATATGACTTGATTTTACTTCCAAACCCTTATATTGATATAGTATTTCCACCTATAGGTCCTCGAGGCACTGTTCTTGGACCAGTTGACATATTCTACCAGATCACAGGCGAGTACATTCTCTGATAATATTTCTGTTTTATGATATCGTCTATGTTTCTTGTATTTAGTGTAGATATCCTTGCTCTCTTGACACATTGTTCACACGGATTGGTATTTCCTGGATCCCGTCATGAGATGTTATTCCTCGCTTACCTTGGTATATCTGTGCAAGTCTTTCTTGTTCCTGTGCATTGTATAGACACGATTCCTGCGAAGGCTAGCTACCCTCTCGGAGAATCGTGTATCATGATATGTTATGGTTGGATCCACTATACTAGTCGGAGACGGGGAGTATTAGTGTAGATGTGTGGTCATTATCCACCTTGTTATTCTTGTAGATCTTGTGAGTGTTAATCATACACCCCACGTATAATTAACCAGGCCAGTAGACCTTATGCAGACCCAAGCCGGCCACATGTTGAAACTAGTACTCACACACTTAGATAGATGATTCTTGATTCTTGTACATGCCATGATCAGTTTTACTTGCCTTGTTTTAGCTCTAGATTTACAGCTTACCTTGCCATGATACTCACATGTACATTTCATAATTTCTTGTATATTCTCTATTTACTGCTACATTTTCAATATCGTCTAATTAGAACTGTTATTTGAGATTTGTGCTCGTTCCATCCTGACTGGATATGTTGACAAAATTTTAGGAGTAGTTGTGCCCTCAGTATTGGACTTCATGATGTTGCTAGCTGAGGTGGATCTCACTATTCTTCTATGTGAGTTGCCTAATAGTTATCCTTAGTTAGTCTTGTTGTTCCTTCTTTACTTTCCTGTCTTATGATCATTGTAGATTCTAGTTGTTCTAGTGATGTTGTTATTATTCTTGTCTTATCTTCCTTAGTTTTCGTGATGTGACATGAGTACATTTCTAGTTATGGATCTTTAGATATTGTAGTTAGTATAGTATACTTGACAGCGCTCTACCGCCGATACTGCGGCGTAGGCTGGGCGTGGCCCACGTATTCGTACCCGTATATCCGGGTGCGGGTCGTGACAGTACCCCATGGTGCATAGAAGAAAATGAGTGAAAAATTAAGAGCCAGGAGGGTGTTCTTTATTTTTGAAACAACGGGAACAATTACCAAAATACATACAAACCATAGGGGGGTACAACTAATTAATCCTATATATAGATAGTGTTGGAAATTATTCTTTATAGTTTGTTTTTAAATCTGTAATAAAAATAAAATAATTAAAATTATTACCGGCCTTCGGGGAAGTCGTGCACGTACCACTGCCCTAAGAGTTAGCTCGGATCTATGTGCAGACCGTATCCGAACGTTCCTAGTGGTAAAATTCCTGCTCCACCGGAATCCCTTTGTCGCACACGACTTGGAGAGAGTGACCCCGACTTAGCTCTGCCCAGAGCAACAATTGACGAACAATATTTGGAGAGAGACGATGAATTTAGAAAGGAGAGTTTTGCAATCATATTTTTTCATGTCCAAGAGAGGAGGAAACCTCATTATATATGCTATTGCCAAAGGATGGAATAATGAGGATATTAAAATAGCCTATTAAATTTTAACGTTACAAAAATTGTAGCACATGATAAAAATGTGATACATTGAATCTGGACATGATTCAAATATTCAAAAGTTATAGAATAAATAAATTGTAACGGTTAAAAATAAATGAGGAAATTTATTTTTGTAAATAGTAGCAACAGCTACAACAATCCCCCCAAAAACTAAGTTCGAAAATAATAGAGGAAAGAAACGAAAGAGGAAAGTTAAAGGTGAGAATGATTTCTAGGCAGTTGAATACTATGCATAAATGAGATGGACTACAGCCTTGAATCTCACGTAGTGACTATTGTCTTTATCTGAAGAAGAACTTGATGTACTACGCCTTGAATCAGTCTTCTTGAACCAGACTCAGAAATTAGCACACATAGTACGCTAGAGGTACTTGGGTCTATCGGGTGGCGCGTTTGATTGGCCATGCGCACTTTTACACATTCATGAGAGTGGTCTAGGATCGCCCTGTCCTATAGTCGCGGCCATCACTGTCACGTGTTGGCCCATTCCATGGTCACACCCATTTCGATAATCAACATACACTTTAGTCAATACACAAAATATAGCAAATACTGCTAATCATTTCAGGATTCATGAAATCATATTCAACGGACGATGTACCGCATCAATCAAAGCGTCAACTTCATCAAATCTACTGGAGACTCATTTCTCATTTTATTCTGTATTTTATATTTTATTGAGTCTAGGATTTATTTTGTAAAATCAATTGTGGTATTACTGGCTTAGGGTTAAACCTGTCCACATTCAAAAAGCCTACCTATTTACCATTCGTATTTTCGTTTACAAGTATTTCAAAAACATATTTCGAAAATAGTCTTTCAAAATGATTTTACAAATAACCAACAATATTTGAAAACTGTTTTTGCAAAAGATTTTCAAATATCTCCTGACAGAACTCCTAACCGAGTTCGGCCCGAGTTCGGTCAAAAGTTATTCAAATTTCTGTTGCCTCCAAATATGCGAGCAACGTCTCTTTGCGAGATATTTGCATCCGAACTCTGCCCGAGTTCTGCCCGAGTTCGGTTCGAGAAAACACCTATAAATAGAGAAGAACTTTTTATTTCAAATCATTCAATTCATTCTTCATTCTCTCTTCTCTACTACTCAAGTGTTTTCAAACGATCTAAGACTTTCAAATCATACCTATACATCTCTTAGCCAAAAGCCAGTACTATCAGAGTTGATTTAGAGTCTTTTGGTTACTCAAGAGTTGTAAAGAGGTCGTTCCAAGTTTCAACAACTTTTCTTGTTGTGGAGCTGGTCGTGCGCTCGTCACCAAGCACGGTGTGTGTGTGGAGCTGGTCGTGCGTTCGTCACCAAGCACGGTGTTGTAAGAGACTGCAAGCTCTCAGTTAAAGCTTGTGCCATAGTAGATTAACATCGAGCAAGAGTACTCGAGACTGGATTAGTCCTCTCAGAGGGATACCAGTATATATCGCCGTGTCACTGAGTTTGAATTTTCTATCTCTATTTACTGTCTCTTACATATTTGCCATAGTTTAATTTTTTAATTGGTGATTATATTCCGCTGCACACACGCACTCTATTCACCCCCCCTCTAGAGGTGCTCAACGGTCCTACTATTGGTATCAGAGCAGGTTATATTCTTATATAACATACCTTAGAGAGTATATATGACAGCCGTGAAATCTATATTCAACGGTGACGGGCAATCCACAAATAGACCTCCCCTATTTGATGGAACAAACTACATACTGGAAAACACGGATGACTTTCTTTCTAAAGTCTCTTGACTTTGATCTATGGTCAATAGTCATTGATGGTTATAAGAAGCCAGCACCACAGTGGTTGAAGGCATTCTTATGGAAAAGCCTCATGACAAGTACACCGATGCTGAAAAAGCAAAGGCTAGTCTTGATGCTCGAGCCATCAATGCACTATTCTGTACAATTGACAAAACCGAGTTCAACAGAGTTTCAACTTAAGACGTCTTACGAAATTTGGAAACTCCTTGAGGTAACCCATGAAGGGACTTCCCAAGTAAAGGAATCCAAAATTAGTAGACTGACACAGGAGTATGAATCCTTTAAGATGAAACCCGGTGAGTCAATTACACAGATGTTTACTCGTTTCCTTGATATAACTAATCCTCTACAATCTCTTGGCAAGGATTACAGCAATCACGAGAAGATCAGGAAAGGTGCTGCGGGCTCTAACAAAGAACTAGAATCCAAAAGCCACAGCAACCATTGAAGGAAAATCTCACCACGATGACTCTGGAGACACTGATGGACAAACTCATGACCCATGAACTCGACTTACAAGATTTTGAAGAAGCAACACCAAAGGAGAAAACTATTGCCTTCAAAGCCCAAGTAAGAAAATCAACATACAACGATTCCGATGAAGAATCATCAAGTGGTGATGAAAGAGCCCTACTTGTGAGAAACTTCAAGAAATATCTCAAGTTCACAAGCAGAAAGAAGAAAGACGTCCAAGAAAGCAACGAAGATGAAACTATATGCTTTGGATGCAAGAAATCAGGGCATATGAAGAAGGACTGTCCAACCACCAAGAAAAGCAGTCCATACGATAGATCAAGATCAAGCAGAAAAGCTACATCTGGTCGAAAGTATGCGAACACAAGCATCTGGCACGAAAGATGCCAGTGATTCAGAAGAAGAAGACAGACCCTGCAGCAATGCAAATGTTTGTCTCATGGCTTTTGAAAAGGTATCATCTAATCCTTTGTTTGATGATTTTACTTTCGATGAACTAGAGAACGCCTTTAGCGAACTACTTGAAGATCACAAAACTGTGCTCGACAAGTATAAGCAATCTCGAAAAGAGATTAAGGCACACACCCGAGATAGCTAGACTGTCTAATCTAATTGAAGATATCAAAGAGACATCTACTACCGGTAACACGGAAGAGATAGCCAAACTTAAAGCAGACTATCATGAGGCTATCCTCAATATTGAAAAGAAAGAAAAGGACTATGTCAAAGTACAAAAGCTTTATGACATAGAGAAGAAGATGCACCTAGTAACTGAACAAAGACTCCTTGATATGACTGCTAGATACGAATAGTCTATTGCGATTTCTAAAAAGTTAGAAATCAAGTTAGGCAAACAGGCAATACCTGTGACACAGCCTAAGATTAGTCCTAATGCGAAGCATACACCTAGAAGGACTAAACACAAGAAAGCACAGAAGAAACACGAACACCATCATGCTTTCACTTACAGGTTCTCCAAACAAAACAAGCTTGCAAATACAGTTTCTATCACTAAACTGACTTGCACATATTGTGGTACGCACGGACACATATCAATATTATCTTGCAAGAAAGCTTGTTAACAACCATACTTTAGTCTGGAGACCTAAAGCTAATCTGTGTGGACCCTTCAGAAAATGGGTACCAAAGATTCATCTACTTGTCTTGTAGGTGGACCCTCAACCCTCTCATGCTAAAAGCAAATGGATTCTCGATAGCGGATGTTCGCGACACATGACTGGTGATATCCTTATTCGCTACGCTATCGATGAAGAAAGAAGGATACGTATCCTTCAAAACAACTTGAGAGGTGATATAATAGGTAATGGTACTGTAGGTATTTCTCCTTATCCAATAATAAAGGATGTTTGTCTAGTAACTGAATTGAAACATAACCTATTGAGCATAAGCCATTTGGCAGATAATGGTTATGGTATCAATTTTGTGAAAGATAAATGTACCATATATGATATGTCATCTGGTGATCCCGTATATAAAGGGATTAGAGAAGACTACATTTATGTTTTCTTTTTGGAGAATACTAATAATGCAGGAAGGTACCTAGTAGCCAATCAAGATGAAAGCTGGCTATGGCACATGAGACTAGGACATGCAAACATGGATACTATCTCACGTCTGAATACAAAGAAGTTGGTAAAAGGACTCCCTGAAATTCCATTCAAGAGAGATCTGGTATGTGCAGACTGTGAAAAGAACAAAGCACATAGGTCTACTTTTAAATCCATCAACGCTGTAAGTACTTCGAGACCTTTGCAGTTGATTCATATGATTTATTTGGTCCTAGTAGAGTCGCTAGTCTTGGCGGTAAGCTCTATGCTTTTGTTATTGTTGATGATTTCTCTCGATTTACTTGGGTTTACTTTTAATCAAACAAAAGTGATGCTATTTTTGAATTTCAGATATTTTGCAAAAAGGTACAAAACGAAAAAGGCTTCATGATTACTCGTATCCGAAGTGATCATGGTGGCAAATTCGAAAATTCTGATTTCAAAAAGTTTTGTGATGATAGTATATTACCACGAATTTTCTTGTCCTAGAACTCCCCAACAGAATGGTGTTGTGGAGCGGAAGAATCGTACTCTAAGCAAATGGCAAGAGTCATGCTGAATCAGTATAATCTTCCTAAATACTTTTGGGCAGAAGCTGTTAGTACAGCCTGTCATGTTTTAAACAGGGTGTTAATTCGACCAATCTCGAAGAAAACACCATATGAGCTTTGGCTTGGAAGAATTCCAAACATTTCTTATTTTAAAGTTTTTGGTTGTCGCTGTTTTATCCTGAACACCAAGGATAACTTGGGAAAGTTCGACTCCAAAGCAGATGACGGGATATTTCTCGGATATACTGCTAAGAGTAAGGGATATAGAATTTTTAATAAAAGATCTATGATTGTTGAAAAAGTATTAATGTTACTTTTGATGAGTTGAATAGTCACAGATCTAGCGACAGTGATGATGAAGATGCACCTAAAAAGACTAAGAAGAATTCTGAGAAAGATCTGACCCAAGAGGCAAGGACTGATAAAAGTTCCGAAGATGCAGGAACTGAGAAAAGCCTTGTGAAGGGTATGGCCCAAAGATTTGAATCATTGAGATTCAAGCCAGATCATCCAGAAACTCTCATTATAGGTGATGTATCCAAAGGTGTAAGTACACGTTCATCTCTTAAAGATTCTGAATTAGCAGCAAATGTAGCATTTATTTTACAAATAGAACCTAAGAATGTTGATGAAGCTTTTTCTGATGAGTTTTGGATTTCTGCCATACAAGAGGAACTTAATCAATTTGAGAGAAACCAAGTTTGGGAACTTGTTCCTAAACCAATTGGTCAATCAATAATTGGTACCAAATGGGTGTTCCGAAATAAACTCAGTGAAGATGGACAAGTTCTACGCAACAAAGCACGTCTAGTTGCACAAGGTTATCAAGAAGAAGGAATTGATTATGATGAGACCTATGCTCCTGTTGCTAGACTAGAAGCCATCCGCATGTTTTGCGCATTTACATGTTTTAATGATTTTAAACTTTTTCAAATGGACATGAAAAGCGCATTTTTAAATGGATTTTTGAAAGAAGAGGTTTTTGTGAAACAACCCCCTGGTTTTGAAGATTTTCAAAAACCTGATCACGTCTTCAAGCTTAAGAGAGCACTTTATGGACTCAAACAAGCATTTCGTGCTTGGTATGAACGCCTAAGTGCCTTCTTACTTGATAATGGATTTTCAAAAGGAAAGATTGATACTACTTTATTTATAAAATCCATGAATGATGATATACTTCTAGTGCAAATCTATGTGGATGACATTATATTTGGTTCTACTAATGAAAAACTTTGTCAAGATTTTGCCAAGTGTATGCAGAGTGAATTTGAGATGAGTATGATGGGAGAACTGAACTTCTTCCTAGGACTGCAAATCAAACAACACTCGACTGGAACATTCATCAACCAAGCTAAGTACACGAAGGACATACTGAAAAAGTACGACTTCGAGAATGTAAAGCCAATCGGGACGCCTATGGCTACATCTACAAAGCTTGATGCTGATGAAAGTGGCAAACCTGTTGATCAGCGTAAGTATCGAGGTATGATTGGTAGTTTATTATATTTAACTGCTAGTCGCCCTGATATTATGTTTAACGTTTGCATATGTGCACGTTATCAGACAAACCCTAAGGAATCACATCTTAGTGCCGTTAAGCGTATCTTCCGATACCTTAAAGGAACTTCTACAGTTGGCTTATGGTATCCCAAAACCAAATCCTTTGACCTTATAGGTTACTCGGATGCAGATTTTGCAGGATGCAAAGTGGACCGTAAAAGTACCAGTGGCACATGTCATTTCTTAGGAAAGGCCTTAGTCTCTTGGTTTAGCAAGAAACAAAATTCAGTAGCATTATCAACAACTGAGGCTGAGTATATCGCCGCAGGACGTTGTTGTGCTCAGATTTTGTGGATGAAGCAAACCCTAGAGGACTACAATCTGCACTATACAAATGTTCCTATTTATTGTGACAACACTAGTGCAATAAATCTGACTAAGAACCCTGTTTGTCATTCACGCACAAAACACATAGAAATTAGACATCATTTTCTGTGATCATCAACAACACGGGGATATTTGCTTAGAATTTATTGATACTGATCATCAACTGGCAGATATATTCACTAAACCATTGACTGAAGACCGTTTTAACATTTTGAGGCGTGAGCTCGGCATTCTTGAATTCTCGGACTCATAGTGCATATGGTAATTAAAATTGAATTTATGACTTAATATTTTATTTTACGAAAATTATTTTGGGTACAAACTTAAAAAGGGTATGACTGTTACCACGGCTACGGTCGAAGCGAAACGGTATTTAAGAGTTCCCCGGTGAACCTCCGTTAGCTGGGACAACCCCTACAGTTAACTCAGAAATAACAATCGTTACTTAATAAAACAGTCAATGTTATTAAATTTAACTTTTAAATTTACCAGCCTGCACTGTTTATCTCGGGAATGCAAGTGGCCGAACTCGGCCCGAACTCTGACCGAGCTCGGACCGAATTCGGACCGAGTTCGGTCGGCGCTGTGGTAACTTCCAGAACCGAACAGCCGGCCCTAGTGCCTATATAATCCAACTTTCCTTCCACTTTTTTGCACAACAAAACGTGGAAAGCCTTCCTCTCCTACTAGAAGCCTCTCCTCCTCTTCTTCTAGGGTTCGACGAGTTCCAGTGGGTGGTCATCTTCCTTCTTCTCTATCTCCTCATGGCCCCCAAACGTCAAAGAGGAAACTCTTCTCAAGGTGCTTCCTCTTCCTCTGACTATACCCCTGCTAGTCTCTTTAGTCCAGCACGACCGAGAGATCCCGAAGAGTACGATGCTACTTTGTTCCCCGACAAAGACTTCTCGGATCTCTGGTTCGATTCTTTCTCTAGTCGTCGTATTTGCTCTGGATCTTTCGTTAATTTCACTACTTTCTTTGAATATGCTCAAATTTTTGACCAACTTGGATACCGCGATTTCTTCGAGGTCCAAGAGAGCATTTATGACAATGCAGTCCGTATGCTTTACTGCAATCTGCAGGTAAAACCAAACAATAATTTCTATTCTTGCATTGCTGGGCAAGAATTAGAATTCAGCGCCACCGACATCAGTGAATACTTTCATATTCCTGATCTTGGTGATGCATTAGTTGACATCTACCACATTCAGTTTCCTGCTGATGTCACTTTGGCTTCTTTTAGGGAATTAATTTGTCATCCTAACCCTCCTCCTCGGAGAATTTTTGCCAAACATCTGAACCAAATTTTTATGAGCTTCATCGTATGATATTTTTTGCTCTTCTTCCAAAAAGGCTCTACCGATGAAGTTACCTTTTTGGAACTATCTGCTCTATATCACATCCACTTTGGCATCCCATTCTCCGTTCCCAAAACTATGATGTCCTGGATGCTTAACTGCAAAAATGCAGGTAGGAATCTAGTATATCCTATGCACCTTGCTTCCATATTTTGACGTTTCGAGATTGATCTTGAGACGTGTGCCATCTCCTCTCCTCCTGTTGAGCTGACTCGCTCTCGTCGATTTCCTGCACCACCTGGAGCTGCTCCTGCTCCAGCTGCTGCTGCTGAGGTCCCTCCAGCTGATGCTCATCCTCCGGCCCCAGCCCCAGGATTCGATCCGACTTTCTACCAGCGCTTCGATGATTTTGTTGCGGTCTCTACGCAACGTCATCAGGACTCAGAGTTCAGGCACATTTCTCAGGCCAAGGTGCTGAGAAATAGTATTGCTGATCTCCACTATAGCCTGGCTCAGGATCCAGTCCATCCGGTCACCATCCTTCCTCATCCTGCTTTTCGGGTCCTCGTTTTACTGATGAGGTTACCTTTCAGTATTTCGACCCGACTGCCGCCTACTTCCCACATGATCCTCCCAGTGCGGACGACCCCACGATGTGACGTGGATTCAGCTATGGATAGTGGATATTGATTTGACTAGTTGATGCAGTTGAGTAGTTTTTCATTCTTTTTATGTCTAAACTGTTTAGTTTTTATTAGTTGTACTTTTGGATCTCTAGTGGAAACTTCTACATTATTTCAGTTTATTATGAGTTGGTTTTCTTATTAGTTGTTCCATATATGTCTATGCTGTGATTATTTCTTTTGCTTCACTTTGTCTTGTGTTTGTCTATTGTTGGCTTCATGTTTTACGGGGGAGCCTATTCATTTTACTACTTGACAAAGGGGGAGAAAAAGAGTATACCAAAGCGCGAGCATATACAACAATCCAAAAACAAATCCAAATATTTTTTCAGGTACTTTGTATTTTGTTCTATTTGATATAAATATATTTTGGTATAGACTCAAGTTTGTCAATTATCAAAATGGGGGAGATTGTTGGCCCATTCCATGGTCACACCCGATTTCGATAATCAACATACACTTTAGTCAATACACAAAATATAGCAAATACTGCTAATCATTTCAGGATTCATGAAATCATATTCAACGGACGATGTACCGCATCAATCAAAGCGTCAACTTCATCAAATCTACTGGAGACTCATTTCTCATTTTATTCTGTATTTTATATTTTATTGAGTCTAGGATTTATTTTGTAAAATCAATTGTGGTATTACTGGCTTAGGGTTAAACCTGTCCACATTCCAAAAAGCCTACCTATTTACCATTTGTATTTTCGTTTACAAGTATTTCAAAAACATATTTCGAAAATAGTCTTTCAAAATGATTTTACAAATAACCAATAACAAATTTGAAAACTGTTTTTGCAAAAGATTTTCAAATATCTCCTGACAGAACTCCTAACCGAGTTCGGTCCGAACTCTGCCCGAGTTCGGTCAAAAGTTATTCAAATTTCTGTTGCCTCCAAATATGCGAGCAACGTCTCTTTGCGAGATATTTGCATCCGAACTCTGCCCGAGTTCTGCCCGAGTTCGGTTCGAGAAAACACCTATAAATAGAGAAGAACTTTTCATTTCAAATCATTCAATTCATTCTTCATTCTCTCTTCTCTACTACTCAAGTGTTTTAAAACGATCTAAGACTTTCAATACCTATACATCTCTTAGCCAAAAGCCAGTACTATCAGAGTTGATTTAGAGTCTTTTGGTTACTCAAGAGTTGTAAAGAGGTCGTTCCAAGTTTCAACAACTTTTCTTGTTGTGGAGCTGGTCGTGCGCTCGTCACCAAGCACGGTGTGTGTGTGGAGCTGGTCGTGCGCTCGTCACCAAGCACGGTGTTGTAAGAGACTGCAAGCTCTCAGTTAAAGCTTGTGCCATAGTGGATTAACATCGAGCAAGAGTACTCGAGACTGGATTAGTCCTCTCAGAGGGATACCAGTATATATTGCCGTGTCACTAAGTTTGAATTTTTTCTCTATTTACTGTCTCTTACATATTTGCCATAGTTTAATTTTTTAATTGGTGATTATATTCCGCTGCACACACGCACTCTATTCACCCCCCCTCTAGAGGTGCTCAACGGTCCTACTATCGCCCCGACCCGAAATCACCCGAATCATCGTCCTCGCAGGGGGCGTGATGCCGCACGAGCCTGGAGTTGCGCTCGTGCAAGGCAAGATGACAAGTTCTCAAATGGTTATCTTTTGATTCGATATTTACAACGATAGAAAAACAGAGTATACGAAACAATTCTCTTTATTGATATTCGAAACTGAGATTACAAAGGCTTTCGATAGCCTAACAATATATGCCAGATTGGCTACAACACTCAGGTTCTCTCTTGCCCACAAAGGATTTTACCGTTCCATACATCATGCCTTCTATATCTCGGCCGCATCAATCTTGTTGCATAGACCGAGCGTCAAGCGATCGCACGCTTCAATACGCTTCGGCATTCCAAGCCTCAACGCATTCAAGCAACGCTTCGCCGCGAGCCATCCATTCCCTGTACCCTGCATGAAGCTGGTGGAGGATCAGTACGTTCGTCCTCGCATGTACTGAAGTAAAGATCTTCTTTCCAAACCAACATTGTAATATTTACGTTGAATCATGCAACTTAGCTTATGATCTTGCTATGTTCTCCTCAGGGTCAATTTCATGGCATCTTCGAAAGCGTAAAGTATGTTATCATAGCAGCATGTTATCAAATTGAATAGGCAAGCAAACAAGCAATCTCGTATTTGATTCGTGGCACAACTTCTTACCAAGTCGACGCACTCGTCCTTGCACCGACGCAAGGTGAATACGCCTTATTCTTTCCCTGTCATGTTATATGTGCATCTCTAAGCAGGATCTATATGCGGGACGCATACGCGCCTACACTTTCAACCCATCGTTCCTTAACTATATGAGGGCCGTTGGCGTATCCGTGCCGGAATGGACTAAAGGAGTCTTACTTTCTTTCTCTCCTTCTTTTCTCAATATTGGTCGGGGTGTCCGACGTTTAACGGGTGGGTTGCGGTCCCTACTCTGAAATGTTCCCGCTGTATGCCATCATTTGCGGCTTTTTCCAACTATAAACGAGTGCTACTCGACTTATAGATGTGTGCCTACAAAGATTATTCGAATCCCTCCGTGGCCAATCGGTTCCGGGGCGCTCCTTCGGCACTTAACCGTTTTTGGAGGAAACACTCGTGTACGAGTTATTATTGTTAGCCCAATAATTATATCATGTTTTTGAATATGGCTAATCAATTAAGTTTAACATAATAACATCACTAATATTCATGTAATCACTATCTTGTTGCTACTTAAACTTAGCATTGTCCTAATATTAGCATTGTCCTAAATGTTCTATATCATATTGCTATGCTTGTATCATATTGGTTTCGTTTGTCTAACATGTATTTGTAGACATGCTGTAAGCATGATCAAGCTTTGTCAAACCAGGACATATGCAATAGAGAATTATTGATGGGCCAAAGACGGCGTTATACAAGAAGATTTCTCTGAACCGCCTAACGACCTATCCGGGGCCTCGCATCGGAGGTTCCGCTGAAGATTTCTAGATCTGTTTATCTTTGGACGATTGCCGTCAAATGAAAAAGGCGTCTTCAAGTCTGCTCAAATATTTGAAGAAAGGCGTCATCAAAGGGCTCTTGGTTTTCCTATTTGATCAATAATTTTTCATATTTATTGAGTCTAGGAATACGATGTACACTGCATCGTACTGGCAAATAGGCTACCCAAGAAACGTTTTCAAAATACCCTTTCATTTTGAAAATAAGCCCACTTACATAAGCCCAAACTACTTCCTAACTGCCTGACTTTTCAAAAAGCCCAAAAACCAATTTACAAAAACCCTGACAGAACTCCAACAGAACTCCAGGAGAATTCGGCCAGAGTTCGGCCAGAGTTCGGTTAGTGAACGTTCCTTTTTGAACTTGGTCTTCCTGCAGTTACGGATCCCACCGAGATTTTCTCATAGAGTTCTGCCCGAATTCTGCCCGAATTCTGTCAGAATTCTGCCTTTGGAAAAACTATAAATAGAGAAGGATTTTGATCATTTCAACACACTCATTCACTTTCATATCTCTTCTCTATAAGCCTACTACTCTTCTTCCAAAGTATTCTGAGCTATTCATTTTCAAATCCCAAGCCAGTTACAATCCTCTAGTCGATTTGCCAGTGCGGTACGGTCTAGAAGTTTCAGAGTGGTTGTAATCGGAGGCTTGATTGAAGTTACACACTTCACAATTGAAGTTGGACGAGTACTTCGGATCAAAGCTCGCGTTGTAGAAGTTGCAAGATCTTCGGATGAAAACTTGTGGTGATTTTCTATAGTGGATTCAACTGGTAGCAAGAGTTCTACCGACTGGACTAGTCCTCAACAGAGGAAAACCAGTATACATCTTTGTGTTTGCGTTTGCTCTCTACTCTCTACTTTTCATTTACATATCTGTGATATATTATCTGTGATCTTGTTACTAACATTTTTTAAATAGTTAATTTCTGCTGCCTACTCTATTCACCCCCCTCTAGAGTATTACGCTTTACAACTCGTTCCTACAATCGGTCCTACAATTATCACATTTAATCTCGAGCCCATTCCAATCGACCATGCAACGCCCTTATTACTCAAGCAATCAAATTCAAACAACCAAACATAGTCTTGAGTCCGAGACTCAGACTTTATCATCTCGCGTCTCTTTCGTTAACTTTCTGTGTTCTTATGTTTCGTACTTCGTTTCAATGATTCAATGGCATCGTGCCTCAACTCAATGCTCGTCAATCGAACGACCCGACAGTCTCGAACACCTTTCGAGGCACCATGTCATAGCCGACAGTTCCGCCACATTCATGCCACAACTGTATTCTCTCGCAACGATGCCATCTTTTATTATCCCGTGCACGTAGGCACATTTCGACCGTATTTCCAAGTTCTATAACTTAGCATTCAATGTTCGGGGCTTGCGCGCTAGGGCGCTCGCCTATTGTCTTCCAATGTTCTAGCCGTCTAACTCGTACGCAAAGGCACGGTATTGGTTCGTGCACTAAGGCACTCGCCGAGTACAGTTATCCCATGTTTCTTACGGCTTGCGCATCGAGGCGCTCGCCTTTGCGATATCCAATGTTCCATAGCGACTCGTGCATATGATACACGTTTCAATTCAATTGTTCTAACTTAGTGTTCGACTCACACTACGATTTATCTCCGATCGGACCGCGCCCGTGGCGTCGATAGGTTAATTTAGCATACAACGATATATTTGACTTATCGCATGAAGGAGTAAAAAGAAGTCAATCCTCCCACCTTGAGTCGATTTGCATTTGTCGTTTCGCCGAGCCGATGTGGCTCGATTTCATAACTTCGTTGCACGGCCACTCTCCTGACTTAGCCATTCGAGCACTTCGTGCTTCATTGAATCATACGTCCGATTTGCCTTAGCGTGCCCAAGTCTCATCCCGTCGCAAGGCGACGATTTGATTTCGCGGACCCCTTACTAAATATTGCAAAAGATCGACCTCTAATA
Source organism: Iris pallida (assembly GCA_029216955.1). Taxonomy (NCBI): domain Eukaryota; kingdom Viridiplantae; phylum Streptophyta; class Magnoliopsida; order Asparagales; family Iridaceae; genus Iris; species Iris pallida. The sequence continues at coordinate 19,013 of JANAVB010004611.1, read as the reverse complement.
TTTTTCCGTCAACATATAACCTGCACACGAAACCAACTAAAATCAATACTTGTATCGATTCGGACTTGTGCCTTGGTCGATTCGATTTCTTATAATCTTCGAGCCGATTCAACGCACTCATCCTTCGGGGAAATACGGTGCTTCGCATCGATTCAACTCGATGCATTCTTTCGGACAAGACAAGGCAACTCTTCGCATCGATTTAGTTGATGCATTACTCGGGTCGACGTAACTCTTCGCATCGACTTAGTTCGATGCGTTGCTCGGGACAACGTAACTTTCGTATCGTTTGCATCGATACATTTTCTTGGGTCAACGCGACTCGCTGAGTCAACGTTTCAGCATAATGCGCCGTACGGAGCGGGGCATTACAGAATATACCACTCAAAAAGGTTCGTCCTCGAACGAAAACCAACACTCTGAATAAGTGTTTTATAGATCGTTTCACGATCTCGTCCCACCAATGTTGTTCAGTTTCACACTATCTCGTAAGCTTTTCACTAACATTTCAAAGTCTTTCCTGCAGCTCGATTTGAATTTGGATACAACTCGATTTGGATCCGTACCTATATTCAAGGCATCCCGAAGATATATGTATTTTGACCAAGCCCAGTCGTAGCAAACTGGAACAAAGCTGACAGGTAAATTTTAATCCTATGCTTGCCATCTCGTACTCTCGATCGGACTTGTCTTTAGCATAAGTTCTCACAATTCTATTACATATGCATATTGATACACACGCGATCGTCCAACAAAAGTCAAGGCACACGATGCGATTCAAAATCACATTTCTCATTTCGTATGTTTCATCGGAACTATCAATTCTATGCGTCGCGTCGAGCCGTCGCGCATCCGATCGCAACGATCCTTCGCAACGCCTTGCGTTCGATGTCACCACCCAACTATTTCCGAAGTCTGGCTATGCAACTTATCTCGATATCATTTCTTTATCAACATTCGGGACTACGCCCGCTAGGTGACTTACCTAGCACCGTGCTTAACTTCTCCCGACGCAACTTTAAATTGACATTGCACAAAGGCCACAATCTATCTGACACGAAAGTTTTATATTCAAGGCGACGGTGCTCAAGGCAACGATCGCCTTGACACGAAGTCTCTACGATGCATATTACATCCAATTTTCTAACGAGTAGGAATTCACTAGCCAAATTCCCAACTTATCCGTCTAGCAACATCGAATGTAAGTTTTGATTCACGCAAGCTCAATTGCAAGGTGAATCCGAATCTAACGACATAACTCGTAAGTCATTTCCTTATCGTTCCCTCTCGTGCATAACACGATTCTTGCACTCGTCTATCCGAATCAGCAAGTTCGTTGGTGAATTTCAAGTTCGATCGTCGACCAATAAAACCATTCAAGCATTCATCCAACGAATACTCAAAATCTAACTATATCATTCTCAATCGAAAGCTATTCCAACAATTTTTGATCGCCTAGACTTATCGTCAACATGCACCGTGTTATATTTATTATCGGTGCAATCCCATATGCGATATCGCATGGGTCATCTTATGGTCTGCAGCATTCAATTTGATTTGGCGGTCAAGTTTTCTAGGGTCTGCTGCCCCTAAGCTACGCTCGATAAATGTGGATCATCACCGAAGGACAATTTAGTACGAACCATGCTATATCTTATTTCGGAGCCAAATTATGTTCCGACGATTCTATGCGACTACCCAATTTCGGATAAAACTATTTCTATCGGCACAACTGATGCGCAACTATCCTCCGAGTCAAGTCATGCACTACCGTCGATGATTCTGCTATTCACGACGCATCTACTCGTATTGAGTTCGAGTCTATCTTATTTCGCGGTCGACACACGAGATGCTATACGCATCGAATAATCGTCGATGACTTATAGTCTCGTCTTGATTAATCACCAAATTTATGATCAACCAAGTTCGTTCATTCTCGTATCGTTACTTACAAAATTTTGATAGCGCAAGGCGCACTCTATTTTGTATTCTCACATCGTGCTTACGTTTTCTTGCGTATCGATCTTGATAGTTCATATCAATTTCGATAGCAAGAGGGTCGACTTCGAATCCGTTTCAACATCAACTTAACTCGCATCGCATACATCCAAGTTCGCAACAAACTTTTCCATATGCATCCCCTCGTTCTCCGATTTGTCGCATCCCGCTATACTTTGATCGCGTAACCGAGTTACCGATTATCCAACATCGTGCCCTCGAGTTATACGATCTCGCCCTCTAAGTTTCGCATGTTTTTCAGTCGTACTCAATGAGTTTTGCCATAACGAAATCAACTATTTCTTAGGCACGATTACTCATGTCAACCAACTCTTCACCAAAGTCGCACATCGTGCGATCCGATTATGATTCGTATCGCCTAACATTTCTATCGAGATCGCAAGTCGTGCGATTCGATTCGCCTAGCCGAACATTTCTATCGAGATCGTAAGTCGTGCGATTCGATTCGCCTCGCCCAACATTTCTATCGAGATCTTAAGTCGTGCGACTCATTCGTAAGCTCGAGTTTTCCCTTTTCCGTCGATCCGATTATTGCATCAAGGCATAATCGTTTCGCTAGTCTCGGTCGTCCGACCAACTTATAACTTCCGTCCAACGTATCGTTCATTGATACGAGTCTCGCCTTATCGTCCCAATCGATTTTCGATGATCACTTGCATTAACATACCGTCACACAAATTTCCAATCGAGTCTCGGTACTCTTCCGTCCGTTACGGACAAACCTTCCGCAATTCTCACAATGCGTCGATGCAATTCATCGCACAAGTGGTATACCATATACCACTCGAAATCGAGTCATTCATCGCCTACATGGTATGGCATATACCACTCAAAAATCAAGCCATTTCCCTCGTACTATACTTAGTATAAACCGACAATCTCTTCCGACTCACGATTTCCGCAGTGATCGTGCTTGATCACAACCGTAACTTTGATTCTATCAAAATCCGACACGATTCGGTCAATGATCTCGCTTGCCAACATAAGTTTGGTGTACAACCGAACGATTCGTTCTATCGATTTATGATTTCAATTCTTTTCTTACGTTGCATCTCGTGCAACAATTTATTTTGACATGCGTTGCACCACGTGCAACAAATTTTTACTTTCGATATACGTTGCACATAGTGCTACGATTTATTTCCGACATTTTATTTCACTTGTGCTACGATTTATTTCCAATTTTCTTTGCACTTTGTGCAACGATTAATTTGATATGCGTTGCACCACGTGCAATAACTTTACTTCCAACACGCATTGCACATCGTGCGCGATTATTTCCAACATTTACCGCACCTCGTGCAACGATTTACTCTCGACTTTCCAAGTCAATGCTCAATCCGTTTAACACATTCGGTATTGGCTTATCACTTCTCACTTTCATTTTAACGCATATTCCAATTAACTCGTCGCACATCGTGCATCATTTTATTTCTCATTCAACATGTTATATTGCAACAACAACACCCCAAATCGTATTTCATAATTTGTTGCGCTTGCAGCAACTAACAGTTTTACGGCTCGTTGCATTCAATGCAATATACCCTTTACGACTTTCCTAGCAAACATCGTATAATTTCTAAAACACATGCAACAAAATTACACGATTTGTATTAGACTTATTGTATGGAACATCCAGTGCGGCATCGAGTAGAGTCAAGAGTGATATCAAGTGGTGGTGGGCAACTTTTAGAATTGTAATGAAATTAGCGTCCAGAGAAAATTGAGCCTAGAGCTCTGATACCAATTTGTCACGCCCCGACCCGGAATCACCCGAATCATCGTCTTCGCAGGGGGCGTGATGCCGCACGAGCCTGGAGTTGCGCTCGTGCAAGGCAAGATGACAAGTTCTCAAATGGTTATCTTTTGATTCGATATTTACAACGATATAGAAAAACAGAGTATACGAAACAATTCTCTTTATTGATATTCGAAACTGAGATTACAAAGGCTTTCGATAGCCTAACAATATATGCCAGATTGGCTACAACACTCAGGTTCTCTCTTATCCACAAAGGATTTCACCGTTCCATACATCATGCCTTCTATATCTCGGCCGCATCAATCCTATTGCATAGACCGAGCGTCAAGCGATCGCACGCTTCAATACGCTTCGGCATTCTAAGCCTCAACGCGTTCAAGCAATGCTTCGCCGCGAGCCATCCATTCCCTGCACCCTGCATGAATCTGGTGTGGGATCAGTACGTTCGTCCTCGCATGTACTGAAGCAAAGATCTTCTTTCCAAACCAACATTGTAATATTTATGTTGAATCATGCAACTTAGCTTATGATCTTGCTATGTTCTCCTTAGGGTCAATTTTATGGCATCTTCGAAAGCGTAAAGCATGTTATCATAGCAGCATGTTATCGAATTGAATAGGCAAGCAAACAAGCAATCTCGTGTTTGATTCGTGACGCAACTTCTTACCAAGTCGACGCACTCGCCCTTGCACCGACGCAAGGTGAATACGCCTGATTCCTTCTCTGTCATGTTATAGGTGCATCTCTAAGCAGGATCTATATGCGGGACGCATACGCGCCTATACTTTTAACCCATCTTTCCTTAACTATTTGAGGGCCGTTGGCGTATTCGCGCCGGAATGGACTAAAGGAGTCTTACTTTCTTTTCTCAATATTGGTCGGGCTGCCCGACGTTTAACGGGTGGGTTGCGGTCCCTACTCCGAAACGTTCCCGCTGCATGCCATCATTTGCGATTTTTCCCAACTATAAACGAGTGCTACTCGACTTATAGATGTGCGCCTACAAAGATTATTCGAATCCCTCCGCGGCCAATCGGTTCCGGGGCGCTCCTCCGGCACTTAACCGTTTTTGGGGAAAACACTCGTGCACGAGTTATTATCACATTTAATCTCGAGCCTATTCCAATCGACCATGCAACGCCCTTATTACTCAAGCAATCAAATTCAAACATCCAAACATAGTCTTGAGTCCGAGACTCAGACTTTATCATCTCGCGTCTCTTTCGTTAACTTTCTGTGTTCTTACGTTTCGTACTTCGTTTCAATGATTCAATGGCATCGTGCCTCAACTCAATGCTCGTCAACCGAATGACCCGAAAGTCTCGAACACCTTTCGAGGCACCATGTCATAGTCGACAGTTCCGCCACATTCATGCCACAACTGTATTCTCTCGCAACAAAGCCATCTTTTATTATCCTGTGCACGTAGGCACGTTTCGACCGTATTTCCATGTTCTATAACTTAGCATTCAATGTTCGGGGCTTGCGCGCTAGGGCGCTCGCCTATTGTCTTTCAATGTTCTAGCCGTCTAACTCGTGCGCAAAGACACGGTATTGGTTCGTGCACTAAGGCACTCGCCGAGTACAGTTATCCCATGTTTCTTACGGCTTGCGCACCGAGGCGCTCGCCTTTGCGATATCCAATGTTCCATAGTGACTCGTGCATATGATGCACGTTTCAATTCAATTGTTCTAACTTAGTGTTCGACTCACACTACGATTTATCTCCGATCGGACCACGCCCGTGGCGTCGATAGGTTAATTTAGCATACAACGATATATTGACTTATCGCATGAAGGAGTAAAAAGTAGTCAATCCTCCCACCTTGAGTCGATTCACCTTTGTCATTTCGTCGAGCCGATGTGGCTCGATTTTATAACTTCGTTGCACGGCCACTCTCCTGACTTAGCCATTCGAGCACTTCGTGCTTCATTGAATCATACGTCCAATTTGCCTTAGCGTGCCCAAGTCTCATCCCGTCGCAAGGCGACGATTTGATTTCGCAGACCCCTTACTAAATATTGCAAAAGATCGACCTCTAATATTTTCCCGTCAATATATAACCTGCACACGAAACCAACTAAAATCAATACTTGCATCGATTCGGACTTGCGCCTTGGTCGATTCGATTTCTTAGAATCTTCGAGCCGATTCAACGCACTCATCCTTCGGGGCAACACGGCACTTCGCATCGATTCAACTCGATGCATTCTTTCGGACAAGGCAAGGCAACTCTTCGCATCGATTTAGTTGATACATTACTCGGGTCGACGTAACTCTTCGCATCGACTTAGTTCGATGCGTTGCTCGGGAAAACGTAACTTTCGTATCGTTTGTATCGATACATTTCCTTAGGTCAATGCGACTCGCTGAGTCAACGTTTCAGCGTATTACGCCGTACGAGCGGGGCATTACAATCACGATCTCTCATATAGGTAAGTCCTCAAGGGTTGGTGATAGGAATCAACCTTGCATATCATGCTTGGACTTATTAAGAGTTTTAAAACTCACCCTATCCATATCACACAAGGAACACTGTCACCATAGGGATGGGGTATGAATGTACACATGTACAGCCTCCTGGACTTTTATTTAAAGAGAATTTAATCTCAGGTCAGTGTTCCATAATAGTCACCTAGTCCAGCTTGTTCCTACCCATTGAACCGACTTCTTGGGATCTCCAGTCAGACTCGGTTGGGTTGCCACTGCTGGTGACTATACTATGGGCTTAACCCCATCCCCCTCGTGATTCTAGGATCAATGTCCTAGATAGATCGTCAAGTGGTCTGCAAGGTTCTTTTCTGACTTTATATAGTCAAGAACCACATATTTGCCCAATAGGCTCTTTATTGACTTGAAGTGCAGCTGCAGGTGCCTGTTCATCTTAGTATTCACAGAATCATGCTTTAGTAGTTCTATAACAGATTTATTATCACAGTTTATAGAGATTGCAGGAATATAATGAACATAAACAAGTATATGCATAATAAGATTTCTGAGCCATTCGGCTTCTGTACAGGTAGTATCCAAAGCTATCATTTCAGAGTCCATTGTACTTCTGGCTATGATAGTTTGTTTACATGACCCCCCGGAGATTGCAGCTCCTGCTAGGGTAAAACATATCCAGTAGTGGATTTCACATCATGTGAATCAGTTACCCAATTTGTATCGGAGTAACCTTCTATGATATCAGGGTGTCTAGTATAATGAAGTTTATAATATAGAGTTCCCTTAAGATATCTAAATATTCTGTTCAATGCAGTCCAATGTGATTGATTTGGGTTACTAGTGTACCTACTTAGTCTCCCAATAGCAAATGCAATGTCAGGTCTAGTCCTATCTGTTATGTACATAAGGGACCCAATCATTTGTGAATATCTATGTTGTTCTATAGGTGATCATTCGTTCTTGAGAACAACATTACTGTCATAAGGGGTAAGGGCAGATTTCTTATCAAAATACTCAAACTTTCTTAGCATTTTCTCAATTGAATGTGCCAAAGATAGAGTATAACCCTCTTTGCATTTAGACACTTGCATTCCTAGGATCAGGTTTGCTTCACCTAGGTCTTTCATGTCAAAGTGGTTAGATACATAATTTTTAGTATTATTTATCAGTTCCAGGGAAGATCCTAGAATAAGGATATCATCAACATACAAGCATAAAATAACACAACTTTTATTTGTATTTTTAGAATACAAACATTTGTCATATTCATTTGGTACAAAACCAAATTCTATAACGACTTTGTCAAATTTGTTGTGTCATTGCTTGGGAGCTTGCTTTAGGCCATAAAGATTTTACTAATCTACAAACCTTGTTTTCTTGGCCTTTAGCAATAAAACCTTCAGGTTGCTCCATATAAATTTCTTTCTCTAAATCTCCATTTAGAAATGCTGTCTTTACATCCATTTGATGGATCAGCAAGTCATAAATGGAAGCTAAGGCTAGGAGGGTTCTAATAGAAGAAATTCTACCAACAGGAGAATAGGTATCAAAGTAATCTAATCCTTTTTTCTGGGTAAAACCTTTGGCTACTAATCTAGCCTTATATTTTTCTATGGTACCATCGGCTCTAAGTTTCTTTTTAAAAATCCACTTACAACCTATGGGTTTGCTACCTAAAGGAAGGTCTACTAAAAACCAAGTATTGTTCTCCATGATGGAGATGTACTCATTGTTAATAGTTCTTTCCAGAAAGGGGCATCAAGAGAGGATATGGCTTCTTCATAAGTTGAGGGATCACCCTCTATCAAAAAATGTGAAGAATCCTTCTCCTAAATTCTTTTCAATCCTTTCTCTTTTACTCCTTCTAGGTTCTATGACTTGTTCAGGTTGAGAACTAGGTATTTGATCATGAGAACTAGTAGATGGAGTAAGAGAAGGATTAGAGGAAGATGAAGGGGTTCTATCCTTGAAGGAAAAGATATTCTCAAAGTAAACTGCATCTCTAGCTTCTATAATTGTGTTATTGGAGATTTCATTTACTTCAGAATGAGTTACACGAAATCTCTTGGCATTGCTATCTAGGGCATATCCTATGAACACAACATCTACAGTTTTAGGTCCTATCTTCCTCTTTTTGGGTTCAGAAATTTCTACCTTAGCTAGACATCTCCAAACTTTGAGGTAATTAATCCTAGTGGTGCGATCATACTAGCACTAGAGCACCGGATCCCATCAGAACTCCGAAGTTAAGCGTGTTTGGACGGGAGTAGTACAAGGATGGGTGACCTCCTGGGAAGTCCTCGTGTTGCATCCCTATTATTGGAAATTCTTCTTTATACTCTATTTTTAAATCTGCAATAAAAATAAAATTTAAAATTGTTACCGGCCTCCGGAAAAGTCGTGCACGTAGCACTGTCCTAAGAGTTAGCTCGGGTCTATGTGCAGACCGTATCCGAACGCTTCTAGTAGTAAAATCCCCGCTCCACCGGAATCTCTTTGCCGCACACGACTTGGAGAGAGTGACCCCGACTTAGCTCTGCCCAGAGCAACAATTGACGAACAGTATTTGGAGAGAGACGATGAATTTAGAAGGAGAGTTTCACAATCATCTTTTTTCATGTCCAAGAGAGGAGGAGGAAACCTTATTATATAGGCTATTGCCAAAGGATGGAATAATAAGGATATTAAAATAGCCTATTAAATTTTAACGATACAAAAATTGTAGCACATGATAAAAATGTGATACATTGAATCTGGACATGATTCAAATATTCAAAAGTTATAAAATAAATAAATTGTAACGGTTAAAAATAAATGATGAAAAAATTTGTTTTTTGTAAATAGTTGCAACAGCTACAACAGATATCACTGTCAAAACACACTTACCTGACTATATCTAGCTTAGCTATTTCTTCATATATATATATATATATATATATATATATATATATATATATATATAAAACTCCCGCTATATAGATGTACTATATTTCTACCTGCTGACCACTAGAACTAGAAGGCTTTTCGAGAGAGAGGGAGCCAGCGGAGCTGGAGCTCCACCGTGAACCATGGCGACTTGGCTGCTATCAGCAACGACCGCGACCTCCCCGGTCTTCCTCGGAGGAATAACGTTCAAAACTTGTACTTGTTTGATGCAGTAGTAGCTTAAGCTTTGAGGTTCCTTCCTTTCTCCCTCTGCAGGCACTCCTCCAGGAGGCCAAAGGCCTCCCTCCCCACCTTCCGAAGATCCGACTGATTTCCCATGCATGCAAAGCGAACGAAAACTAGCTAGCACGCTAGTCACTAGTGCATGTTGTGTGGCTTGGTTTTGCTTAGGGCATCATTAGTAGTTGGGACTCTCCAATGCAATTTGGAGCCCAAAATTTCAAAAAAAAAGGTAAATGTAGAATGGGTTGGATTTGTATGAGAATAGTAGGAAATGATAAAGTGAGCACCGGTCCCAAAAATTGTGTGGTCAAAAATTAATGTAGGAAAAAAATAATATAAAGTTTAGCATCTAGAAAGTTGGGCTCCAAATTGGAACTTACTATTTTACAAAATGAGTTTCTACAATCTAGAATCTAGAAATTGGGAGGCCCAACCCTTAGCACCCATGGATGGGTTATGACCGAAATTGTAGAAATTGGGACTAGGAATGAGACTTATTATTCTACAAAATGAGCTCCTACATTCTAAATCTAGAATCTAGAAAATGGGATGGGCCTTACTAATGATGCTCTTGTAGATGAGATGAGAGCTTGAACGTTGAGCTTCCTTTCATAGGGATGCAACACTCTGTCGGGTCGGTTCAAATTTCATAGTGCTAGACGCCTAGACCCGGATCCTTTCACTCGTTCTTCAGAACGATACGTATCGATACCTGGACAGGGCCGACTTCAGCATTTTGGAGGTCCTACATAAGTCCCAAAAATGAGGCTCTCATCTCTCTATATAATTTTTTTTTATGATGTAAAATCCAACAAATCCAAAATACAATATAATTAGTAAGCAACTCCAACTTCTAAATTTATAACAAAGTTTTCGGATGTATTCATATTATACTATAAACAATTGGATGTCAGAATATGGATAAAAATAATAATTCATATGCAAAATAATCGAAAATGACAAATATTATGTCAGGGATCCTAAAGTTTTCCATTGAAAAAATGAAGATAAATATGGATGAAACTTTACAGAAGATGGAATCATGAATCATATACAAATTTTTTGGGTGCAATTCATGAAATTATTCGTATACATGGATAAAATATATTTGCCAATAACATCAATCCTCAAGGGCCAGGCAAGCTCCCTACTACCCACTAGTGCTGACTCTCTCAGCAAATAAAAAGAAATCATAAAAAAATAAGAGTAGGTGCAAAAAAGGTCAACTTCACACAAGTAAGGACAAGGCTCCTTCTTGTCATGACTCGTGAAATCGCCTTAGGTTTGGTCGCCGGAAAGAAGCAAAAAAGAAGAAAGATGCTATTAGAAATTGAGAGAGAGATGATATTAGCTTAGCAAATACTAAGTGGAAAGGGAGAGAAAGTTTTATTTATTTATTTTTTAGATTTTTCGTGGGAGAGAGAAGATAAAGAGGGGGTGACATTTTTTTTATAGGTTGTATTTGATTCTTCTCAAGGCATTCATGGATATCTCCAGGCCTATAAATTTTTTTTACTGGGCCAAAAAATTGTTGCTTCAAAAAAATGAAGGCCCCCTTGGAAGAGATGGTCATAGACAGCTGCATAGCCTGCCTCCTCTGGAGCCGCCTATGTACGTGGGGTTTCTTATCATACAAGGATGGAATAGAACACGTCGTTGGTAAGAAGAAACTTATTCATATAAGAAATTAAGTTAGATCATGGGAGATATGGATTTGATTCTTCGTGTGTAGTTTACTCATACTTAATTAGATATTTCACTAGAAAGTTCACACCATCCCTTCCCAGGACTACAATATTCCTCCTATATAAAATTATAATAATTGTAGCAGGACCGGAGCTGAGATTTGTCAAGGACGATTGGGCCCAGTTCGAAAAAATAAATGAGGCCTATTCTCATATAAAAAAAATTCTAATAAAAAAATTATAATAACAAAGTTCAGAAATTAAATTATCCAAAATTAACATCAATTAAGAAAAATCATTAAACTAAAATATCTTTCAATTGAAATAATAATAATTCATATTGTGTCTGTGTCATATCGGACACGCATTGACACGTCCGAGAAACTCCAAATATGTCGCACTCGTCCGACCAATTTTAATTCTGTCAAATCACACACGTCCGAAATACCGTACGTGTGTTTCGATGCACACGGTTCGAGTCGGGGTGGTCCGATTTGTTGGAACAACCCCCGAACTTCAAGTTTTTATATAAAATCATAATTTTGGGAGGCCTACTTTGGCTAATGATTTAATGTATTTATAGTTCGAATTAACCTACAAAATTTTAGAGGATTAAATTAGAGTGATAGGAGATCGTACATGTACAATTGTTTTGGGATTTTGTTGAATGAGTGTGGAGATCTGCTCGCACGAACTTTCCAAAAATCTACGCGTATTCTGTGTAACAATCTTCTTTGTGCACAACCTTCTTCGACGGTTGACGGGCTCTCGTCGACGGCGCTGGAACTTCGAAGTGCTCATGGAGTATTGGCGAAGAGTCCTGAATTGGAGACGAGGTGGTTTGGAATATGTGGACATTTTTTGAAGTGTTAGAGAGTTGGAATTTGTGGACGTTTTGATAGAGTTAAGGATATATAGAATTTTATTGAATCATATAAGTTTTAGGATTTCCTATTAAGTCTTAGGATTTTCTATTAAGTTTGAATATGTATGTTATTGAGAAAAACTTTGATTTAATTCCTTAATTGGAAACGATAGAAGCCTTGTTAATTGATTTCTTAATTGGAAACACATATAGCCTCGTTAATTGAGAGAATCTCCACTTGATTAGCTTAGTATACATAAGGAAGGCCAATAAATTTATAAATTATTTATTCATAAGTTAGTTTAATATTAGTATGCATAATATATACATATATATTTTTAAATTACTCATTCATAAATTTTAAATTATTTATTTGTAATTTTGAAATCTTTGGTTTTTTTAAATTATGTATCCATAAGTTAGTTTAGTATACATAATACATATGCATATAAAAAAATTTGGAGGCCTACGAATTCGGGAGGCCTAGTGCGGTCGCACCCATTGCACTCCCTCAAAACCGGCCATGAATTGTAGTCTAAAAAGACTAAGGAGTTCTTCGTGAACTCGGAGACAAAAAGAGAAATATATGATGTGAATGTACTTAATGTGTTACCATATCATATATAATATAAGAATAATACTATTCGTATCTTATAATTGTTTCTCCAAACTATTTTTTCTTATATGACAGCTGACGTGATTTATTAAATAGGGGAAATTTATGAAGAGGGAGATAGCCCGGTTTGTCTCTCGGTGTTTGGTTTGCCAGCAGGTTAAAGCGGAACATCAGAGGCCCGCTGGACTTCTTCAGCCCTTGCCGATTCTAGAATGGAAGTGGAAGCATATGACAATAGATTTTGTGACTGGATTACCTAGATCTCCAGCTGGTCGAGATGCTATTTGGGTTATAGTTGACAGGCTCACGAAGGTAGCTCACTTTCTCCCATTCAGAGTTGGGCAGTCTACGGCTCAGCTAGCAGAAATATACCTTAGGCAGATTGTCAGGCTTCACGGTGTGCCCGTTAGTATCACCTCGGACAGGGATTCAAGATTCACATCACACTTTGGGCGTAGCCTGTAAGAGAGTTTGGAAACTCACATTCAGTTTAGCTCAGCTTATCACCCGCAGACATATGGCCAGTCGGAACGCACAATCCAGACTCTTGAAGATATGTTGAGATCTTGTACCCTTGACTTCAGTGGTTCGTGGGAGGATCACCTGCACCTGGTGAATTCTCGTACAACAATAGTTTCCAGGCCAGTATTCAGATGGCCCCGTTCGAGGCACTGTATGGTAGGAAGTGCAGATCCCCGTTAGCCTGGGATGATATTGGAAAAGGCAGATGCTTGGTCCAGAAATGATTGCCCAGACAGTTGAAGTCGTCAGAAGAATTAGAGATCGTCTTCGAGTGGCCCAAGATCGCCAGCGCCATTGGGTCGATGCTCATCGGCGTCCCTTTGAGTTTGCTATCGGCGACCATGTATTCCTTAGGATCTCGTCTAACCGCGGCGTCGTTCGTTTTGGCGTACGAGAAAAGCTTAGTCCTTGGTATATAGGGCCGTTCGATATCCTGGAGCGAGTAGGAGATGTATCCTATCGTCTCGCTCTTCCGTCGTCGCTAAGTGAGGTGCATGATGTATTCCATGTGTCCCAATTACGACGGTACATCCCGGACCCGAGCCATATCCTGGACCATTCGGAATTGGTTGTTGGTACCAACCTTTCGTATGAGGAGAGGCCCGTGTCTATATTGGACCGGAGAGAAAAGATACTCAAGAACAAGACTATTAGCTTAGTCCGTGTTGCTTGGGGTCATCACTCTCTAGGTGAGTCAACGTGGGAGCGTGAGGACGACATCCGATCGCGATATCCCGACTTGTTTGACTCGTAAGGTATAATGTCTTCCTTATGCCTTATGCTTTCCATCCCTTGCTTGCATGTATGATTGTTTGATTGTTTGCTTAGTGTAGCTTATTTGTGGGTAGTATAGCGGGCTCTTACATCTCTAAGCATCTTGATTTAAATTCCGAGGACGGAATTCTTTTAAGGTGGGTAGAGTTGTGACGCCCGTATTTCGGAATACGTATTTGATTTGGCCCATATGTATTTCGGACCTGTATTTTATTTTTCCGAATTTTGGCCTGTAATTGTATTTTGGCTCGACTTGCGGATTTTGGTTTTCTCGTAAATTGGGTTTTGACCTGGCGTAGTTTATTCTTGTGGAGAAGGATTTTGGTTTGGTTTGCATTGGACTACCCTTAGTTAAACTCCACCCTCAACATAACACACCATCCCTCATTAAAACCCCACCTAACTTTCTCTCTCCTCATTACTCTTCCATTAATTTCCTCCATCTTCTTCTTCCTTCCTCCACACAACACCTAACCTCCATAGGCAAGTGCACCTTGAACCTCCATAGGCAAGTGCACCTTGCCACCAAATAGGAACCCTATTTTATTTGTCCATTAGTTAGATTAGGCCATGGTGAACCACATTAGAACTTGGCATTTTGTGAATTGGAGTCCCCATTTTTCTAGATCTAAGTTTTAACCATTTTCAGATTTTCTTGGTTTTGATCTATCAAACTTAGATTTTTGCTTATTTTGAGGCTTCCATGTGGATGAGAATTCAATTTTACACAAGATAGAACTTTGAAAACCTAAATTTCGTTTTGATTTGGCCAAGTTATGAAGTTTGGAATTTTGGTGTTCTTGGGTTTTCTCTCTCGGCCTGCTGGAGAAGAAGACTCGGCCAGCGCTCTTCAGCGCTGGGCTGAACCGCGCCAACCCTTCCTCGGCCAGCGCTCTTTAGCGCTGGGCTGACCCGCGCTCGGCGCCCTTTGGCGAACCGCGCTCACTTTCCAGCGCCTTCGACCCTAGCGCAATCTAACCCTAGCGCAACCCGACCCCAGCGCAGCTCGACCCTAGTGCAACCCGACCCCAGCGCAGCTCGGCCCTAGCGCAATCTGACGCTAGCGCAACCCGACCTCAGCGTAGTTCACTCCCCCAGCGCAGTTCATTCCTCCAGCGCAGTTCATTCCCCCTGCGCAGTTCATTCCCCTAGCGCAATCAGACCCTAGCGCAACCCGACCCCAGGAACCCCAGCGCAACCTATTTTCCCATGATGGTTTGGTTTTATTTCCTTGGGATTGGCATCTCTTTTGTGGATTGGAGCTCTGAGATCTTGTTTCACACAACACGACTGTCTTGACCCAACACGACCTGGCACGATTTTCGGTGTTTTGCTTATGACTAGTACGATTTTCGTGATTTCTGTTATTATGATCCTAGTACTTCTGATCTTCTTAGTAGTGACCCGATGGGGTGCGCTCTTAACTTGTAAACTGTATTCATGATTAATCTTGTAACTGGATAACTTGATAGTGGCCCATGGCGGCGCACTCTTGACTTGTAACTTGACTTGACTTGATGCTGTTGCGATGGCTAACTTGACTCATATAATCAACTCTGACACCGTGGGTGTTCATTCTTGCTGCTTCGTGCAATCCACTTGTCTTGTCTTGTCTTGCATCATGTCTAGGATGTGACTCCCTAGTTACCACGGTCAGGGATTCGTAATGAATATGGATTAGACTAATTATTAGATCAAACTATAGTTCATGGAGAATTTTCAGTCACAGGCGATCTCGTTATCTGGGCGCTTTAATGGACTTGTAGCCTGCCGACGAGTAGGGCACATTTCCAGCACACTGTCATGTGTTGCACCCTCTAAGTCACCTAAAGGTACATTGTCTTCCGGACAATGTACACAACCATACTCTCAACCCGCGGAAGGATAACTGGATAGTCTGCAGGGCTTGGGACTGGGAATTTCTCATTTGCATCTTGTTAGTAATTAGGCATATGATAACCCTAGTTAGTTAAGTAGTAAGCCGTAGTATTTTGCTTGGCCGCTTGTGAATGGATGGTGTCCAGCCCTGTCTAAGTCTCGTCTAGTCCCAGTATCTGGTTTCTCCTGAGCATGATTGTTTTACTTATCTTTAACAATAAATGGGTAGAGACAAATTGCTATTCAGGCGAAGGGTACAACCCGGTCCTTATTTGGTTAAGTGTTGTAACCTGGCTCCCGGAATGGTTCTACGTCCCTAGTCGTTTATTGTCCTGTTGTACTCTTTATTAATGGTACTTTTCTTCTATTTTCTTATGATCTGATATGCTGGCTTTTGTTCTTATTTCGTGGCCTCTTTGTGGCACTTGCTCTTTCTGGGGTTTGACCCAGCTGGTTTTGTGTAGCCAGATTTCGGAGCAGCTCCCGAAGATCTACCGAACTTCCAGTCCAATGGTGACAACTAGACGGAACCCGGGCTACGAGTGGATTTTCCTTTTTGATTTGCTCACTACATTGTAAAATTATTCTTTTGAGGCGTTTAGCCGACGAGCACCTGTTAGTTCGATGCATATTTACTTACTATCTGCCTACGGGCTGTAACATGATTAACAAATCCTAGGGTTGATCATGTATGACTGAACTCTTGCTAGTCTTGACATTTTGTACGACTAGCTTCATGATCATCCAATATGTAATGTATGGGACCCTTGCTATTATATTTTGGTGCTCTGGCATCTTGTAACTATTATTGCTTGCTTGAGATTGAGACAATAGGCTTGTTCATGACCATAGGAGACTGTTGGCTTGTAGTTAAACCCTCATATATCTTGACAGCCGTGACCGTATAGCGAGGTGGATTCCATTTCAATATACGTAGCTGGCTATGTACGCCCCCCTCTCCAGTATTCTGGTTCTGGGGCGTCACAATTTACACGTAGAACGGTCATTCTCCGTGTAATTTAGCACGGAGAATGGTCATTACAGTGTTAAAACGCAGGAGAATGGCCATTCTCCATATTAGAAACACGGAGAATGCCATTCTCTGTGTTAAATAAAACGGAGAATGCCATTCTTCGTGTTAAATAAAACGGAGAATGGCCATTCTCCGTGTACTTTAGCACGGAGAATGGTCATTCCAGTGTTAAAACGCAGGAGAATGGCCATTCTCCGTGTTAGAAACACGGAGAATGCCATTCTCCGTGTTAATAAAACGGAGAATGGCATTCTCCGTGTTAAATAAAACGGAGAATGACATTCTCCGTGTTAATTTACACGGAGAATGGTTATTCCCAGTGTTAAAACGTAGGAGAATGACCATTCTCCGTGTATTTTAGTACGGAGAATGGCACTCCGTTTCTAAATTACACGGAGAATGGCCATTCTCCGTGCTAAATAACACGGAGAATGACATTCTCCGTGTCAAATGACATGGAGAATGGTCATTCAAATATTAAAACAGGAGAATGGCCATTCTCCGTGTTAGAAACACGGAGAATGGCCATTCTCCGTGTTAGAAACACGGAGAATGGCCATTCTCCGTGTTAGAACGGAGAATGCCATTCAACACGGAGAATGGCATTCTCCTTGTTAAAATGCAGGAGAATGACTATTCTTCGTGTGATATCGACGGAGAACAGTTGACAGAAACCTAATTTTTTATTTTTTTGTTTTCTGGAAAGAAATTTAACATGAATAAAGATTCAGAGTTTTTGTTCTTCTTTCAAAACGATGCTAACTCTTATGGAAAAGAAGAAGAGATCTTCTCTCCATAATTGACCTAATTGTCGGAGAAGAAGAAGAAGAAAAAGATGAGCGATGATCGGAGTTCGATGGAAAAAAAAAAAAGCATGGTGAACTACGAACGATCTTTGCGATCTCTGCTGAAGATGAGAGCAATGGAATTCAGATCTCTCGTGAAGAAGAAAGAGAAGAAGAAGAATAGAAGAAGAAGAAAAGAATCGCAATCCAGATCTGAATTTGCGCGGAGGGTAGAAGAAGAAGAGAATCGCAATCCAGATCGAGTTTGTGCGGAGGGGTAGTTATGGTATTAATTTTGTAAATACAGAACATCTAAAGAAATCTTGGAATACTTAACGTGAAAATATATAATTCTGGACATTTCATAAAACCCTCATGCGGGTGGGTTTTTTCATAAAATCAACCCCGAAATTGGGTTTCTCAGCAATTTCCAGTATTAAATAATATTATGTGACATCTGACATAACATATGACATAGAAAATTTTAACCAAAAAAATTAGTTACTCAATTTTTTTTCCATGTTAATTTAATGTTAATGTTAATATTAACATTATGAGTAATTATATTCGTACCTCCAAATTATTCCTCCAAAGTCTAAACCATTCCTTCTTATGTGGCAGCTGTCGTGGAATGTTAAATAATATTATGTGTCATATGACATGACAAATTTTAACCCAAAAAATTAATTATCCAATTTTTTTCATGATAATGTAATGTTAATATTAATGTTATTAATATTAATGTTAATGTTATTGTTAATGTTAATGTTAATATTAAATTTAATGTTATTGTAATATTAATAGTTAATTCTAATTCTAGCTTTAATTTAATTTAATGTTAATTTTAATTTTACTTTAATGCTAATTTTAGTTTTAACCATGGCAGGTGCCACGTAAGGAAGGATGATTTGGAGGGACAATTTGGAGAGACAATAGCATGTTAATATTAATATATTGTTAACTTTACGTTAATTTAATTTTTTTGTTAATTTTAACATTAATGTTAATTTTAATATTTGTTATGTCAGCTACCACATCAATATGTCACATCAGCTGCTATGTAAGGAATAATGGTTTGGAAGGACAAATAACTTATAGCCACGGATTTAGAATATTATCTTAGAGATTACTAGAGTTAATATCTCTACTTAGTTGTAGTCGACAGAATTACTACCGTAGCACTTCCTATTGAATGTGTATAACTTACTAAACAATATGTATTAGTCTTTAGGAACTATCATAATCAGCCTTCATAAATACATTAACGCAAGTTTTGAGAAGATACAGATGTAGGGACTTCACCAAAATCTTGTTTCAAAAAAATTAGTAAAAATTCGTAATCAAATTTTTTTGAGTCAATGTCAATACATCTTCGACATGTATAAAATTTTCTCACGGTGTGACCATTCCGATATAGGTGCCCTCGTTCAAACATTCTTAACATGCCAGAAACTCAA
>JANAVB010004610.1:0-11897 GCA_029216955.1 Iris pallida | reverse complement strand
AATCCTGCTTGGAAGGTAAAATACCAAAAAAAAGGCCTTTTACGACAAAGGGGTATAGGGCCAAAGATGTGTTGGAATTGGTTCATTCTGATTTGTATGGACCCATGACTATC
The DNA here is from genome assembly GCA_029216955.1 of Iris pallida. NCBI lineage: Eukaryota > Viridiplantae > Streptophyta > Magnoliopsida > Asparagales > Iridaceae > Iris > Iris pallida. Next base: position 11,784 of record JANAVB010004610.1, on the reverse strand, counting down.
CAAGCTAGAGGTGGCTTTGAATATTTTGTCACATTTATTGACGATTATTCAAGGTATGGATACATTTATTTGATGCGCCGTAAGTCTGAGTGCTTTGAGAAATTCAAAGTGTACAAGGCTGAAACAGAGAAACGTCATGGAAAATATCAAGTCATTACGATCAGATCGTGGTGGCGAGTACCTCTTTGGAGAGTTTAGGGATTATTTATCAGAGGCTGGGATTGCATCCCAATTGACTGCACCTGGAACGCCCCAACAGAATAGTGTAGCCGAAAGAAGGAATAGAACTCTTATGGAGATGGTTAGATCAATGATGAGTTATTCGATTTGCCAGATTCGTTTTAGGGATATGCCTTAGAGACTGCAGCTTATATTTTGAACTTGGTTCCTTCTAAGTTAGTACCTCTTACTCCCACAGAGCTGTGATTGGGTGTAAGCCTAGTCTGAAACATGTTCGCATTTGGGGTAGTCCAGCAAATGTGCTAAATGGGAAAGCAGATAAGTTGGGATCTCGTACAGAAGTACGCTTGTTTGTAGGCTATCCAAGAGGAACGAAAGGAGGTTTATTTTATAGTCCTAAGGATCAGAAGGTCATTGTTAGCACCAATGCCCGATTCTTAGAGGAAGACTATGTGATGAACTATAAACCCACAAGTAGAGTTGTTCTAGAAGAACTGAGACGTGAGACACCAAGTACTTCAGTACCAACAGTACAAGAGGATGAACTACAAATAACTGCACAACGTGTCATAAATTACACCACAACCGATAGTGCCTCGTCGAAGTGGGAGGGTTGTGATACAACCTGATAGATAAATGTTCTTGGGAGAGTCGTCAGACTTCGTCCCTGAGGAACAAGATTATGATCCCTGTACCTACAATGAAGCACTCCAAGATAAAGATGCAGAGTCTTGGCAAAAAGCAATGATATCTGAAATAGAATCTATAGATTCTAATCAGGTCTGGGAGCTTGTAGAACCACCCGTTGGTGTAAAAGTCATTGGATGCAAGTGGGTCTATAAGAGAAAAAGAGGATCAGACGGTAAGGTTGAAACCTTTAAAGCTCGGCTTGTAGCAAAAGATTTTACTCAAAGAGAGGGTATCGATTATGAGGAAACTTTTCTCCTGTAGCCATGCGTAAGTCTATTCGGATTCTTTTATCTATTGCAGCTCATCTCGACTATGAGATTTGGCAAATGGATGTCAAGACAGCTTTCCTTAATGGAAGTCTTGAGGAAGACATCTATATGAAGCAACCAGACGGGTTCATTGAAAAGGGCTAGGAGCATCTTGTTTGTAAGCTCAAGAAGTCCATTTATGGACTTAAGCAAGCTTCCAGATCTTGGAACATATGTTTTGATCAGGTGATAAAATCCTATGGATTTGATCAATGTCAGGATGATCATGTGTATACAGAAAGTGTGACGGAAATGTGGTGTGTTCCTAGTACTTTATGTGGATGACATCTTGCTCATTGGAAACAATGTGAAGGTATTATCTAATGTAAGGGTATGGTTATCCAAACAGTTTGATATGAAGGACTTGGGAGAAGTAGGTCACATCCTTGGGATCAAAGTTCTACGAGATCGCAAGAAAAGGATGTTGGGCTTATCCCAAGCTTCCTATATCGATACTGTACTAAATCGTTTTAGTATGCAAAATTCTAAGAAAGGTTTCTTACCTTTTAGACATGGAATTGCTCTTTCAAAGGAGCAGTGTCCGAGGACACCTAAAGAGATAGAGAACATGAAGGCAGTTCCTTATGCTTCAGCAGTAGGAAGCTTAATATATGTAATACTATGTACGAGACCAGACATCTGCTTTACCGTAGGCATGGTCAGCAGATATCAGTCTAACCCAGGACAAGAGCATTGGACTACCGTAAAGTATATTTTAAAGTACCTGAAAAGGACTAAAGAGTATATGCTACTTTACCAGACAGATAGTTTAGTTCCTTTGGGGTATACAGACTAAGATTTTCAGTCAGATAGGGATTCCAGGAAATCTACCTCAGGTTATGTGTTTACTTTAGGAGGTGGAGCCATTGTGTGGAGGAGTATCAAGCAAAAATGTATTGCTGATTCCAGCATGGAAGCCGAATATGTGGCAGCCTCTGAGGCAGCCAAAGAAGCGGTTTGGCTCAGAAACTTTCTGTTGGACTTGGATGTGGTACCTAGTTTGCCTAAGTCTATTACACTTTATTGTGATAATAGTGGTGCAGTTGCAAACTCGAAGGAACCACGAGACCATAAGACAGGCAAACACATTGAGCGCAAGTACCACCTGATACGAGATTTCGTAAAGAAAGGAAAAGTTGCTGTGATCAAGATAGCATCAGCCGACAACCTAGCTGATCCCTTTACAAAGAGCTTACCAGCTAAGGCTTTTGACAGTCATGTTGAGGGAATGGGAGTCAGATGTGTAGCAGCATGGCTTTAAGTATAAGTGGAAGATTTGTAACAGTATACTGAAAAGCAATGCTTTGAGTATAAGTGGAAGATTGTTAGGGTTATATACTAAAAGCATCACTTTTGTAGTAACCTTATTTCCTTAAATTTTGAATGAGAATCATATGGGCAAATATTTGCATATTGTATTTGTTGCAAGTGTTAATGCAAATGTCTGATATTCTATATTGTAGATAATAAGGTGTGTGGTGTCACACAGAAGATCATATTATCAGTTTCCTATGGAGTATATAAATAGTTCACAACCTAGATGGACTTGGACAATATATAAGAAAGGTTGTAGTGTAATCTGGTATTAGTCTATCTTGACTATAGGTTTACACTAGTACACTTTGTGTGTATTGAACAGGACCACTTGAGGTTGTTCTCTTTGTACTGACTACATAAGAGAACAAATACCTCTGTTATTATGGATGCTTGTGCTCTTAATCCGGATATAATAATGGACATGTATATGCAGTGTGCATTACTTTGACTCATAAAAGAGTGAGATTCATTATGGATCAACAACCTCTATGAATTGGGTAATAACATTGTATGTATGATGGGCTGTTGATTATAAATGGAATCCATGTCCCGATACATTGGGTTGATGATGTCCTCTTAAGGAGCTCATAAGGATTGTCATGTAAACCCTGCAGTTGGATTATATCCGACATGACAAATAAAGTTGAGCGATACTACTTAAGGATAAAAGATGTCGAATCAATATAGTTGTCAGTAACTTAATTTGATCGACGGACATACGATATCTTAACATGGGGAGCCAAACGAGCATATAATAAAAGGCGCCCACAAACATAATTTAGTATTAGGGAGGTAGTGCAATAATAGCTCATTAGTGGACCGAGCTATTGTTAATGGACCTGGATTGTGTGTTCGGACTGAACACGTGATATCTAGATCCGTTAGGAGGCCTAACCCTAATTTCTCCTCATGGTCCCTGCCGTAACCTATATATATCCTCTATTCTCTGGCCGCCAGATTACTGATCAGAAATTTGAAATTTTTTCTAAATTTGTGATTCACGTAAGGAGAGAAAGAGAGGGCTGCCAAGGAGAAGAAAAGGTTGGGAGATCGTCGCCCACACGACGTCCAATTCGAGGAAGGAATACGTGCAGAAGATCTTGGGGTCGTCCGCTCGAGATTGCCAGGAATTACTTGTCTCCTTTCCGTCGCAGGTATAATTTGTGAACCCTAGTTTTCGTCTATGAAGGGTTAGAACACGTATTAGATTTGTTTAACTTTCTATCGATCAATACGCACACCAAAGGAAGGGTCCTGGGAATCCCCAGTTCCATCAGGATAACTATCGGCTCGATAGAGGATTTTGTATCTTCTGATTGCTTTTGACTGGATCTTGGCAATCGGATCACCATCGACTCCACAGATGGCCTCACATCTTTTGCTTGCCATTGATTGGATTTCGGTAATCGAATCACCATCGGCCCTACGATGGATTTTGGCTCCTGGCTGGACCTCGGGAGTCGGATGACCATCGGTTCCAACTGCTCGGCTGGGGCGGGGGAACCGGCACCTCTTTATGCAAAGTTGCGATAAGAGGTGCGACTTTGCCCAGTTTACGGGCCTGGAGATGGATTTTCAAAGGTTCCTCTGACCATGTTATGGCCTCCAATTCGTCAGTTATGTGCTTCTTGGATTCTTCATATAGACTAGCCTCCGAAGAATAATAAGACTCAACCCCTTTGAAGGGATCAATGTCGACAAATTCTGTCTTCACGAAGTCATGCTTACTGACATACTTGAAGCAGTAGTAGAGTGTGGATGGTACGATCATATAGTCATGTATCCACGGACGCCCCAAGAGGATATTATAAGACGTATCTGCGTCTATGACGTAGCAGGTAACCTCCGTCTTCAGGTCGTCGATCTGACATTTCAATCGAATCTTTCCCAGAGGATAGCTCATTCCCGAGTTGAAATCGCTAATGGCAGTGTTGGTCGTCGCTAGCCGGTGCATAGGGATACCGAGGAGCTGAAGTAAGCTTCTCGAGATGATGCTTATATTGACGAGCCAGGATCGATGTACATCCGATCCACCTTGATGTCGCCTATGTATCCAGTGTTGTACAAGGGGCAGTCATGCAAGTTGGTCTTGATCAACATGTCATGTGGGGTGAATACGATGTTAGGCATTACGTCTGCACAATTGCTGCCCTGGAGATCTGCCGACGAGTCTTCTCCTGTCGACTTGACCTGGACTAAGTAGGCGTCAGCATTTTGGAGCACTTTGCTCAATACGACACGAAGATCCTTGGAGAGCCTTAGGAGCTCGTATAACGACAACTTTGTCGGCATATTAGCAAGTTGTGCTAATATGTCAAAGTTGTAAGGTCTCTCCAGCCCCTGAGGTGCATCCTTACGGAGCGGCCTGTCGAAGCGGGTTTTCTTCGGCTTGGACCTGTCCGCCGGTGGAAGCTGAGACGGCCTCGAAACATCAGTAGCAGGCAGCGTTGTTGGCTGAGGGTCTTCGACTAAATTACCCAGAGTCGGCTGGACTTATGCCCCAGACTGGGTAATAACGGCCGCCGCCTCCTCAGCTTTGGCTAAAATTGTATGGCAGAATCTGGCCTTCTTGCCCTTCTTTTTACTGGTTGAAGATGACACCGCCTAGGTAACTTCGGGCACTAAGTCTGGGTGCACCTACATGACCTCTCCTCGTGATGTGGTGAGAGGTACCAAGCCTATCGTCTGGTCCCAGACGGGTGGAAGATTAGTAACCTCCATCGTTGCCCGGGGGACAGGTATTACCCCGTTTTGAGTATTTGTTGGGGGAAGTCACCAAACTGAACTGATACCATATTCGTAGCCACGGTAACCTCTTCGAAATCTAGCGACAAAGCTTTGGAGTCGATAAGACTCTGGATGTACCACTTTAATTGGAAGCAGTCATGAGTGGAATAATGGACATAGCGGTGGAAGTGGCAATATTTTGGGTCCTCCATCTCCGCCGCTCGAGGCTCGCGCCTTGGTGGAGGGAGTTGGATCCTATCCTTTTGCAAGATCGAAGATAGGCTTGACATGACTATCTTCGAATGAGTAATTCACCTAGGGCCACTGATCTTCTGCCTGCTTTTGTTCAGGCTTCTTGGTCATACCAGCGACCATGGCCTGTTTTCCTTTATTGTCCCGGTTATTGGAGGTGCTGCCACTATTGTTGTTACTGGAGGTGGTACTAGGATGCTTGCCTTTGTCCTCTCCATCTGGGATATGTAATCCCAGCTGGCGAGCCTTCTTTAACTTCGCCTCCGTATTGGTAGCGCTTATGATGAAGGTCGTCCAATCCCTGAATTGATCTTCGCCCATCTAGAGGCTGATTGCGGGGAGCAACTTCTTCTGGCAGATTTCAATCAAGGAGCTTTCGGGATTGCCTTGGGGCAATCTCATCGCGGTTTGGCGAAACCGTTCGATATAGTTCCTCGTTAGCTCCCTCTCTTCCTGAACGATGTCCATGAGAGATGACATTGTCACGTCATGCCCTACTTTATAGAATCTTTCCAGGAACATGTGTTTGAAGCCGTCAAAGGAATGGATGCAGTTGTCCGAAAGGTTACGGTACCAGTCGAACGCGATTCCCTCCAATGCTCCGATAAATAATCGTGTAAGGATGGCATCGCTATGCGGCAAATGGTCTGTTGTAACCTCAAAATACATCATGTACCGGCTGGCAGAGGTCTTTTTGTCATACAAATCGATATGAAACGGTTTGTACTGTAGCAGAAAAGGAACATCTCTCCAGGCAATGGGATACAGCTGCCGCATTCTGAAGTCCCGGGAGGAGTCTCGGGCATTGAACATTGCTCGAAGCTCCTGGACTTCCCTCTTTGCCTCCCTGCCTTCGTCTACAACTAAAGGAGTGGATGCTCCTAGAGGATAGTCACCCAAGAAGGAGCGGTCGTATTGGAGTTTGCGTTGACTGCGGGTCCCAAGCTTGTTTGTCCGGGCATCCTTGCTGGTTGAGTCGGCAATGCAGCCTTGATTTCGTCTACTGACTTAACCAAGGATAGGAGCATGTCTTCAAGTACATCTAGACGTTGTCGATCAATAGGTCATTCATGATCATCGCCGGCCATAAAGACTGTCTGTACGTGGGTAGACGTGGAAGGGACCGTAGAAGAGGTGCTCTCCGTGTCGTACCCTTGTACAGAAAAATCGTCAGAGAATGTCAAAATGTCTTCCTCCTCGGATTCAGAAGGGGTGCCACACCCTGTACAGGAAGCTACATCGTCTTGGCGAAGGCGGTCATCCTCGGGGACGTCCAAGTCTGTTGTATAATTCCAGTGGATCGCTACCCCCTGTGTATGCTCTTTGAATACCGGGTTGTCACATATATTGAGGGGACTGCTACCCCCGGCTTTATCTACCCCTAGGAAGGTCGAGGGTGCACCCCCGGGTGTTGGAAGCTTCTTTCTGGATCGAGTGCCTAGGTAGACACCCCCTGTGGTTGTCGGCGGCAATCCCTCAGATGAGAGTTTCCTTGCAGTGCTCGCTAAGATTGTCGGACTAGAAGAGCCTATCTTCTTTCCCTCCTTGCTGGGAGGAACCTTCCGAGTTGAATTACAGGAGGTGAATGGAAATTCCTCATCTCCCAAAATTTGTACCCATTTCTCAAGTTGTTGTAGGACAGGTGCTGGCTGGTGCAGTCGATGGAAAATGGACTGTCGATCTTCAGGTGCTGCCGACTTATCGCAGCAGTAGTTGATGATGACTTGGGTGCAATGATGTTTCAAAAAGGGCTCATCACATGCCAAGGTTGCTTCTCTCTTCTTGCGTTTGTGAGTAATCACCTCTCGTAAGTCGATAGCAAACAAATCTACCTTTGCATCCAATTTGTGGACTCGGGTATTCCGAGCACACGGGTGCGTAGGTATCATGTTTGCTCCCTGATCCGAGGCTAGTAAAAGCACTTGCTCTCGATCGTTGAAGGGAGACTTTTGAGACCCACCCTGTCCGTTAGCCTTGGAGGACTGGACGCGGGTGGTTCTGTACAACTTTCAATCAGGAGCCCGTATAACAGTTAACGGTGCCCGCTGACGGTCCGCAGCTTGGACAGTTGACTGGGCTTGTTGGGCCTGCACTGCCCTAGACTTCTTCGACTTAGCACCCGAAGTCACATAGTAAGAAGAGTCCAGATTGGAATATTCCACATTCTCAATGGGCCGCATGGGGTCGGGCCTGTATGAGAGATGGTCGAATACAGAGCTTCTAAAAGGGCCGCATGAGGCAGCCTGTCTGCGGCCATGATTGGCTGCCGCATGGGCCATCTGCCTGCGACCAGAGTTGGTTGCCGCATAGGCAGACTGCCCATTTCTCTTATGCGGCCTCTTCTTTGTTAGTATGGATTTCCCTTGTGCCCCCAAAAGCTCAGCATCGTAGTGTTCTCGTACAAAAGAATGCCTAGAAAAAAATCGTAGGAAACAATCTAAGTACAATTGTTTAGTTTTTGATTCTGGAGGGTGACAATGGAGGCTCGAGAAAGTGTAGCAACTCTGCCTTACTCCTTGGACTATCAGACGCAGTCTTTGCTCTTGAATAAATTTGCCAGCCTTTGATTGCCAACCTTTTGCATGGGTGTGATATCCTGCTATTTATAGTTATTCCTACATAAAGCAGATTTTGGGCCGCATAGAGGGTCACGTGGCCACGTGGCTGCAACAGCACACCAAAGACTTGATCTTGGGCTGCCAGTTAGTGGGGGTTGTTAAAATTTCTTAGTTGTAAATCCGAGTAGTTGGGACTTGGTCAAATTGCCACGTGTCCCCCCACAAGGTAGAGCCTGAACCGCCTTGGCCGCATAGTGGCCTTAGGAACCTTTCTTCTGCGGCTCGGCTTCGCTTGGCCGCATGGGATCTTCGAGAGCCTTACTTCTGCGGCTTGGTTCAACTTAGCCGCATGGGATCCTCGAGAGCCTTGCTTCTGCGGCTTGGTTTTACTTTGCCGCATGGGATCTTCGAGAGCCTTCCCTCTGCAGCTCGAATCCACTCAACCGCAGGGGGTCTTCGAGAGTCTTACTTCTGCAGCTCGAGGCCACTTGGCCGTATGGGGTCTTCGAGAGTATTCCTTCTGCGGCTCGAGTCCACTTAGCCGTATAAGGATTATGCGGCTCTTCCTTCTGTGGCCTGGATTAACTTGGCCGCATAACGCCTATGCAGTCAGCAACGATTTTGAGAGAATTTTGTTTGTCTTTCTTTTTACTTCTCAATGAAGATGAATTTGACTGATCCTCCTTCTTGGCGAGTGCTGGCACTGCAGATTTATGGATCTCCTTGTTCGAAAAAGATTTGATGATGAACTCCCTCAAAAGATTGTTATGCGCCGGGCTGAGACAATGCACCTAACTGAGACATCTAAATAATGCATCTAGTTGAGAGTAGGCCGTTACCAAGTCTTCAATTGGCATCATGCTTCCGAGATGATATCTGAATGGCACAGCAGGTTGCGGTCGCTGGAACACAGAATGCCTTGGTGGTGGAGCCACTGTCTTATGCCAGCAGCAGTTGATGGAGACTTGGGTGTAGTGATGTCCTGGAAAGGGCTCAACGCACGCCAAGGTTGCTTCTCTCTTCTTGTGTTTGTGAATGGCCACCTCTCGTAAGTCAAGAGCAGATTGACCTACCTTTGCATCCATTTTGTGGACCCGAGTATCCCGAGTGCCCGGGTGCATAGGTGTCATATTTGCTCCCTGATCTGAGACTAGTAAAAGCACTTGCTCTCGATCGTTGTAGGGAAACTTTTGGGCATATTTGCTCCCTGATCTGAGGCTAGTAACACTTGCTCTCGATCGTTGTAGGAAGACTTTTTCTCCCTGATCTGAGGCTAGTAAAGCACTTACTCTCGATCGTTGTAGGATGACTTTTGGGACCTGCCCTGTCCGTTTACGGCAGAGGGCTGGACACGGCAGGTTCTGTACAACTTTCCATTAGGGGCCCGTGTAACAGTTAACGGTACCCGCTGATGGTCAGCAGATTGGACAGTTGACTGGGCTTGTTGAGCCCGTACTGCCCTAGACTTCTTCGACTTAGCACCCGAAGGTGCGTAGTAGGAAGAGGCCAAGTTGCAAACGCACCTGAGTCAACTTTGTATAGTTTACCATCGGTAGCACGCATGATTTTGAGCATACATCTCTGGTTTACTGTTGGCATAGCACGTTTGAGGCGCATGGCCCGTGCTGCCTTGGATTTCTTCATACTAGCCTGCGAAGGTGCATAGTACTTAGAACCCAACTCATCCTCGCCATGATAGCGAGTAATTCTGTTGAGTGATTCTTTTATTTTTTTTATTTTGGTGCCTTTTTTAAGGGAGGCAAGGGGCCTCTATATATAGAATGGAATGAGCCCTTTTTTCTTTTCCTTTCCAATATGGGACTAAAGTAATATCCATGCTTCTACACAGATCTCGAAGACTCAGATCTAGGGTGCTCGACATGAGGAGGGAACGACATCGAGGAAGAGTTCAGAACGGCGGCGTGGACTCGAGAGCTCGGCGACGCTCGAATCTGTCGGCAGATCTGAACAGAGAAGGAGGAGACGACAAACTAGAGGTGGCACGATGGAGCTTGGCCCACTGGTGAGTGGTGGTTTAGGTTTTTGGTCAAAGCGTCATGGTGGTGAAGTCTTAGAGATGAGGTGACAGTGGTATAGTAGTGCTGTGGTATAGGGTGATGGCAGTGGTGACTGGGTGGTAGTTATGCTAGGTGGTGATGGGGGTTCGCCATAGTAGACCGATGATGGAGGTGCTGTGGAGTGGTGGCGAGGAGCTCTGTAAATTGGGCTCGGATGTAGGCTGGTGGTATAGTAGGTGAGGGGGACGGCCGGAGTTCGTGCAAGGTGGCAGTGGTGATCTGTTTGGTTGTAGTGGCTTTTGGTCAGGTGGTGGGTGTTCGACATCACTTTTGAGCTTGAGAGTGGGCTTCTGTGAAGATTACGAACGAAAATGCAAAGAGGAACTCCCAAGCAGGAATCCCTTATCGCACTTTGTTTTTGATCTGGGTTGTGACGGTGGAGGGTTATTTCTTTACTCCGTTGACGATCTGACTATGAGGGAGAACTGTCGGGCTCAACTTCACTGACTGAGGGGTGTAGCAAGGATTCTTTCTAGAAATGCTCGAAAACTCTTGAGGAATCAGGAACCGGAGGGAATCAAGAGCTTCAAATGGAGGAGAATTTTATCTATTTATAATAGGGGAAGGGTGACATACGCGCCTATGAAAGGCAAGCGCATGCTTTTCTGATTGCCACATGGCCTCCTCAGCTATAAATGCTCACATATCTTGTGGGATGGTAAATGATCGCCATGTGTAATTTGGTTGAGATTTTATGGGAGAGGATCTCTGAGTTGCTGAGAACCGGTTCTCTAGACACGACTTGGTCTTCTACATGTGGCATACGCCTGGTCCCCTTATGGATAACATGGTGCCTAGGAATCACTGTTCTAGATGGCATAAGTTCGTAATAGGACAGAAATACACATGCTCAGAGGATTCAGAATGGCATGTGCTTCAAATGAGCGAGATACACGCACCTTAGACATGCGCTTGATCTATCCAAGCAACATGTGCCTAATCTGCACCATTCTCGAAGCATAATGAGCTTTATTATTTTTAGTTCATCTTTGGCACGGGAACCGAAGCACTCGATTGGACGTCTCGAGAACACGGACTCCTTTCATTAAATACAGTGACTGTGGGGCGCATACGTGGCAGCGCCTGTATGACTAAGGTGTGAGCGGGGGGCGCACATCTATACGACTGAGGCGTGAGGTGCACCTGTATAGGTGAGTCATGTAGAGGCACGCCTTCATCGGAGTACGAGCAACATAGGCAATCATGATTCTTCGATACTTGTGTTTGTGGCTATCTTTGTAGCAGAGAGCCCGAAGCACTCCACCAAGTTTCGAGTCTGGGGTGATGTCATGCTTACAAGGACGTACATGTACCTGTTTATTATAGCTTCTTATTTTTTTGTGTCCTGGCAGCTTTGGTGTAGAGAACGAACCGTGTACACAATTTTTGAAGACGATGGTGTGGACAGCACCGCGCCTAAGTGAATCATAGTTTATATACTACTTTGATTTTATTTTAATCAGAGGCACGGGTGACCCTACACCTGTATAGAGCATAGGCTCATGATCCATGCTTCTACAAGACCCCCTTCAATGTTTTCTAACTTTCTAAGTAAAGTTAGAAATACTTTGAAATAGAAGCATGGCACGTAACGTCAGTATAAATCTTCCTCAGGATAGACATACATTGATTTGGTTTATTCTCTTAAAACAGCATGCAACATTTTGTTCTCAT
>JANAVB010004609.1:0-31365 GCA_029216955.1 Iris pallida | reverse complement strand
AGTGTCATGACAATTTTTGTGTGTGTGTGTATGATAGTGTGTATTAGGGAACAGTTTTTCAGAAAACAGTGGTGAAATGCCAATGGGTGTGTATCAGTGAGATGTGAGTGTTTCTAGGACAGTGAACTAATCACAGATTTTTGGGTGTGAATGATAGTAAAATGCAATAATGTGTGTGCAATACTATGTAGCTATAGGGTGTTGTGTGGCATGGTGCATCACACTCAAGATTTCAGTAAATGGCAGTGAACCAATAGAGTTCTCAGCCATGACAGTCCATATATCCCATCCCAACAGAAATTTCGAAACCAATTCAAATCCTATCACCCAAATTTCCAACAATCAAGCATAAACCAATACTTAAGTAATGTAATACACATGAACATGAATCTAAACATGGTAATTTAAACATAAAATCAGTTTAAACAGGGATTCAATTATCAGAATTAAGCTAACAGAAAAATCTCAGAAAATATCAGTCTACATATTCAACAATCCATCCCATAATCAAAAATCCCATTCTCTTGCAAACAACCTAATCTAACATGAAAAACCTATCTATCTGTGGCTAATACGTATGTAGGAATCAATTTATGGCAAATCAACACCAACTAAAACAGCTTAAAAAAGAATGAAGGTTCAGGAGTTCATTCTGGACTGTGTATCAGTCGACCATTCAGTCTAACCTACATAACCAAAATCCCATTCCACAATGCAAAACTTAATCTAAATTGAAAATCTAACCTAGCAGGAACTATTACACATGTAATGGCAGTTTAAAACATCACAAATCAGTTTAAACAGGGGACCCCAATCTCAGGATTTGAAAACAGTTCCTATATGACAGTTCATACATTCAATCACAGTTAACACATAATACCCAGTCCAAACCTAAATCGAAATTCCCAAACTCTTAACACCAATCACAACCAAACCCTTAAACAAAACTAAACATATATAAATGAACTAACAAGGTAATTGAACACTAACAATCCAGCTTAAAATAGAATCAAAAAATCAGAATTACAAAATAGGAAACGTGTATCAGTGAACCGTGGGAATTGGAAATTCGAAAGCTAAAAACAAGTCAATATTACGAATTGTTGGTTGGTAAGTGTTAGTGCACAATTGTAGGTGTCACCCAAGTTGTCTCGTGTCCACAGAAGTGGACACGACGTGTCCAATCCCGTTCGAACACACGCAAACACACGCACAGGTACATAGCGTCGTGCATGCGTGTGTGTCACTCTAGGACATGACACGTTGCACGACACAAGTCGTGGTCATGTCCACGTGTTCGCCCCATGTAGGGCTACGTGTCTATGGCCCTGCAACGTGTCCTCTACACGTATCGTGTCAGCTTTAGAGCCGTGTCAGTGGCCAAATTCACGCGTGTACAGCGCACGCGCGCGGCCAGTACGGCCAGTGCGAGGAGGAGAACTCCTCACACACTGCACCAAATGGCCCCAAATTTTGGGAGGATGATGTCAGTCAGTGCCCTGACATTCTTCCAAAATTTGGCGTGTCAATATGTCCTATACAGTGAGATATTGTGCCCGAATAGCAGGGCAGTGCACTTGTGTCGTGCACGCGTGTCCAACACCAAAAACTGACCCAAAACGATACCAAAATACCTAACATCATTCACTAAAATTAATATACATACTTAGATCTACAAATGCATGTAATTACATTTACAAAAATCGAAAATAAATTCCTAAGGGGCATTCTATCAAACACCTACACTTACACATTGACACGTGCCCGATATGGACACCAAACGGACACGAAATTGGCTCAAACTTCAGGGACAGCTAGGGGACTCCTAGATCTAGCCAAATGCAAAGAAAACAGAAATTTAGATCAATTTGAGAGTTTTACCTATAGGTGCAAAAAGCTAGAAAGAGCTTCAAATGGGGGGTGTTCTCCTTGATGGCCAAATGCTCCAAATGAACCCAAAACTGAGATTAACCTCCAAAAATAATAAACATACAGAAATTAGGTCCTAATGCAAAAGACTAGGATTAAAAAGGAATTAAAATGAATTTATGGGATTTTTGGAAGGGGAAAAAAAACTTTTCTTTTCCTATGTGTTGAAATGAAATAAAAGAGGCAAGCCCTAATGAATAAGTGTTTATATAGGGTGGGGATCCCTATGTGGCTGGTCATAAAGGAAGGAATTAGGGTTAGGGTGTCAAATCATGGGCCATGGGCCAAGTCACAAGTCATTAAGTCCTTAATCACAAGTCATTTCATTAAACCACAACCCATGAACTAATTCCACTTAAACTAATCCTCCTAATCCAAATTTAGTTTCTAATGACTAGAACTAGGTAACCTAAGTTAGACTAGGTCACCATGGCTAGGGTTAGCTTCTAGGCTAGTCTACAAGTCTCTATAAGTTAAAGCCCAACTAGGAATCACCAATTCAATAAATCCTAAAATAATTCAAAGGGGCCAAATAACCAAAATACCCTCATACTCAAAAGTAAAAATAAATTATCCTAATGACGTGGTCAGGCTCTAGGTTATGCAGTCACTAGGGTTTTACTAGCAGCACATCAAAATCACAAGTCATGACTTAAAACAGTTTTTAAATAGTTTAAAAATGATTAAAAATCACCAAAAATTATAATGTAAAATAAATATCAATAAATAATAATATAATTACAAAATTTCAAAATTACCCTCATCTGGAAAACTGGGTGTTACAATCCTACCACCCTTAGGAAAATTTTGTCATCGAAATTAAGATGATCGTACCCCTACTAGGTCAACCCCCAATCAATCAAAGTCAATAGATAACATGCAAAAAAAAATCCTACTGGTCGTGATTCTACAGTCTCGAACATGGTAGCTATACTATCTAGCAAATCACAAGCAATATTCTGACAGGTAGTAATGGAATCACACAACAAGATGGAAAGAAGAACAGAAAGGACAGACCTGCTAACCCGTCACCCGTAGCGTCGGTCTACTCGACTGTCAGCACAAAAGCCCTGTCCCTCTGGGATGTATCCCTCTGATGGTGCGGGGCATGGTGCTGCGCTACAGATGGCCTAGCTCCCTCTATCTAATCCATGACACTCAAGTAATATCCACCCTGATATTCCACTCGATTATACTAGGGCACCATCTATATGGTATCTATTCTGCAATCTGATAATCATACCCGTCTATCTAGAACCATGTTACCAGAATCTTTGTCACACCAGTAAGTATGGCTGCAATAATCCATAGAGTCCACAACTAATGTACATACCTCTAGAATCATGGTATTTAAAATTTTCGTATTGCCGCTAGCTTGGCCGCAAAAATTTTAAATTCCCACACTCGAGAAATACATCCAAAATAAGACTCTATCTCATCGCCCAACCAGCTGATATAGCTGTAGATGACTCTAGATTCCATGACTGAGGCAACCTAGCCTATAATGTTATTTTGGTAGAAAATCAAGTCAATCATGAATACCAATAATCAGTTCAACGATGAATCAAGGAAGATAGACAAATACTGTCAGAATCGAATTTTGAGATAGTTTATAATGAGATTCTCAAGGGTCATCCCAGGAATCGTCTCAAGTAGTCCTAACTAGGATTGAGTACCTCTCCGTTATAGCCTATCTCTCAATCCTATCGCAGGCTCGCAGCAGTACAACTAAGTCGTCGTACTACCGCGATATCGCACTAATGTGACTCTCGACCTGCATGGGCCACCACTAAAAACGTATCACGTCCCGCACCCACTGTGAAGGTACGAGTACGTAACGACGCCCAGCCTAAGCCGCAGTGTCGACGGTAGAGCGCTATCCTAGGTTACTATCTAACCAGCAACTCACGCAATTATAATGTACTCATCATGATCTACTCCGAACGGAGGACAAGTATAAGATATTGTAACTCAATCACAGTCTAAGCACGATAAGATAATCACAGAAGAATTAACTAAGAATAGAAAGACAACTACTAAAATAATAACAACTCTCAACAAATCACAAATACTACACAAGTCTCAAATCTTCTACAACAAGTTCAACATGAAAACATATGCTAGTCTACTAAACTAAATCCCGATCACTCCAGAGTGTCAGGGCCAAAGGTAGCCATCCCGTCTTCGGGTCCATAATATGTAGGGCATGTATCCTCAGGGCAATCATCTGTAAAAATTTTAACAGGTCCAGTCAGGACAGGAACGAGTATAACTCATCAAAAAATCCCAAGTAAATGGCAGAGAACTATAAAGCAGTTATAGACAGTTATATTGATGAATCATGGCAGTTTTATACAGGTAATGATATAGAGAACAGTTAAGGTACAAGGAAAGAAAAGTAACTAAACAAGAAGAGAAACATGGCAATGAAGACTGTAAATATAATCTAGCTGAACTAGAGTAGCATGATATAAGTCCAGACAGTATAATAAGAGTCATGTGTGAGTCCAGACAATGTAATCTAATACCAGGTGATTCCAGCACAAGATGAGTCCGGTATAAGGTGAGTCCAGTCAGTGATCAAAGGTTCCAGGGTGAGTCAAGCCTATACTCTAACAGTGTGTTTTAAAATATCGGGATCGACATGTGAACGGCTGTAGGTAATACGGCACACCGCACACTCGGCCAAGTGTGGGATGGCTATTGTTCCATTATAATTCCAAGGGAGTGGTTCCAGTATTTGGGTATGTTCACATGCCTATTCCAATATTTTCCCGCCCAGCAAGTACAAGTGAATCCATAACCCGACACGAAAATAGGTATAAGTCCAGCCAGTACACGAATGGTTCCAGTAAATGATTCCAGGGTGGTTCCAGTAGGTGGTTCCAGAAATAGAGGTCAGACACGAATAAGTGAGTGTCGTATGAAATAGATCCAGTAATATCAAGTCGTGTTTGTAATATAGAATAAAATAGAACTAGCTACAACTGAAGTACAGTAAACGACAAATAAATGGAAAAACTATCAGAGAATGTACTCGCCTGCTACTCTGAAAAGAGTAGTGTAATATCAGATGTCTGCACCGGAGTCACAATGCCCTAAACAGAGTAATATGGATTATAATATGTTTAAGATAAGGTAAATGAATGATACAATACAAACTACATAATTTTTAGGTCAAACTAGGTCAAAGTCAACTCTAAGTCAACTCTGGTCAACTGTCTAGGTCAAACTAGGCCAAAGTCAAACTTGGTCAACTCTGGGTCAACCCAAGTCAATACTCTAGTCAAACTAGGTTAATCCTAGTCTAGTCAGTCTAACTAGGCCTAACCAAGCCAAGACAAGCATTCCAGCACAAACACAAGGTCACTAGCAACACACATTGCATATACCCTATATATAATATCACATAGGCTAATATATATATGCATACATACCACATCATAGTATCTAGCATATAGAAATATATATATATATATATATTTTATATATATATATATATATATATATATATATATATATATATATATATATATATATATATACGCACATAGAGTGATATAGGGGGAGGTACACGTGTATGTGTATGGGGTATATGTGGGTGACACATGTGTGAATAGGAATGTGTGTTCAGTTGATAGTTAGAAGACAGGGGGTTCATGTGTTTGTGTGTATATGTGATACCACAATGTATGATTTTGTGACCAAGTATGAGAGCCATGTGTGTGTGTAATAGGTAGGCATTTTAGTGAGTTAAGTGTCAATGTGCATGGGACAAGGTGAGTGTGAGACAATGTGACAGTGAGCACTAGCTAAGTTAGTGAAGAGTGTGTATATGTGTCATGACAATTTTGTGTGTGTGTGTGTATGAAAGTGTGTATTAGGGAACAGTTTCTCAGAAAACAGTGGTGAAATGCCAATGGGTGTGTATCAGTGAGATGTGAGTGTTTCTATAAGACAGTGAACTAATCACAGATTTTTGGGTGTGAATGACAGTGAAATGCAATAATGTGTGTGCAATACTATGTAGCTACAGGGTGTTGTGTGGCATGGTGCATCACACTCAAGATTTCAGTAAATGGCAGTGAACCAATAGAGTTCTCAGCCATGACAGTCCATATATCCTATCCCAACACAAATTTCGAACCCAATTCAAATCCTATCACCCAAATTTCCAACAATCAAGCATAAACCAATACTTAAGTAATGTAATACACATGCACATGAATATAAACATGGTAATTTAAACATAAAATCAGTTTAAACAGGGATTCAATTATCAGAATTAAGCTAACAGAAAAATCTCAGAAAATATCAGTCTACATATTCAACAATCCATCCCAAAATCAAAAATCCCATTCTCTTGCAAACAACCTAATCTAACATGAAAAACCTATCTATCTGTGGCTAATACGTATGTAGGAATCAATTTATGGCAAATCAACAACAATTAAAATAGTTTAAAAAAGAATGAAGGTTCAGGAGTTTATTCTGGACTGTGTGTATCAGTCGACCATTCAGTCCAACCTACATAACCGAAATCCCATTCCACAATGCAAAACTTAATCTGAATTGAAAATCTAACCTAGCAGGAACTATTACACATGTAATGGCAGTTTAAAACATCACAAATCAGTTTAAACAGGGGACCCAATCTCAGGATTTGAAAACAGTTCCTATATGACAGTTCATACATTCAATCACAGTTAACACATATTACCCAGTCCAAACCTAAATCGAAAATCCCAAACTCTTAACACCAATTACAACCAAACCCTTAAACAAAACTAAACATGTATAAATGAACTAACAAGGTAATTGAACACTAACAATCCAGTTTAAAATAGAATCAAAAAATCAGAATTATAAAACTGTATCAGTGAACCGTGGGAATTGGAAATTCGAAAGCTAAAAACAAGTCAATATTACGAATTGTTGGTTGGTAAGTGTTAGTGCACAATTATAGGTGTCACCCAAGTTGTCTCGTGTCCACAGAAGTGGACACGACGTGTCCAATCCCGTTCGAACACACGCAGACACACGCACAGGCACACAGCGTCGTGCATGCGTGTGTGTCACTCTAGGACACGATACGTTTTATGACACAAGTCATGGTCATGTCCACATGTTCGCCCCATGTAGGGCTACGTGTCTATGGCCCTGCAATGTGTCCTCTACACGTGTCGTGTCAGCTTTAGAGCCGTGTCTGTGGCCAAATTCCATGCATGCACAGCGCGCGTGCGGCCAGTACGGCCAGTGCGAGGAGGAGAACTCCTCGCACACTACACCAAATGGCCCCAAATTTTGGGAGGATGATGTCAGTCAGTGCCCTGACATCCTCCCAAAATTTGGCGTGTCAATGTGTCCTATGCAGTGAGATATTGTGCCCGAGTAGCAGGACAGTGCACTCGTGTCGTGCACACGTGTCCAACACCAAAAACTGACACAAAACGACACCAAAATACCCAACATCATTCACTAAAATTAATGTGCATACTTAGATCTGCAAATTCATGTAATTACATTTACAAAAATTGAAAATAAATTCCTAAGGGGCATTCTATCAAACACCTACACTTACACATTGACACGTGCCCGATACAGACACCAAACGTACACAAAATTGGCTCAAACTTCAGGGACAGCTAGGGGACTCCTAGATTTAGCCATAAATGCAAAGAAAACAGAAATTTAGATCAATTTGAGGAGTTTTACCTATAGGTACAAAAAGCTAGAAAGAGCTTCAAATGGGGGGTGTTCTCCTTGATGGCCAAATGCTCCAAATGAACCCAAAACTGAGATTAACCTCCAGAAATAATAAACATACAAAAATTAGGTCCTAATGCAAAAGACTAGGATTAAAAATGAATTAAAATGAATTTATGGGGATTTTTGGAAGGGGGAAAAATACCTTTCTTTTCCTATGTGTTGAAATGAAATAAAAGTGGCAAGCCCTAATGAATAAGTGTTTATATAGGGTGGGGATCCCTATGTGGTTGGTCATAAAGGAAGGAATTAGGGTTAGGGTGTCAAATTAAGGGCCATGGGCCAAGGCACAAGTCATTAAGTCCTTAATCACAAGTTATTTCATTAAACCACAACCCATGAACTAATTCCACTTAAACTAATCCTCCTAATCCAAATGTAGTTTTTAATGACTAGAAGTAGGTTAACCTAAGTTAGACTAGGGTCACCATGGCTAGGGTTAGCTTCTAGGCTAGTCTACAAGTCTCTATAAGTCAAAGTCCAACTAGGAATCACCAATTCAATAAATCCTAAAATAATTCAATGGGGCCAAATAACCAAAATACCCTCATGCTCAAAAGTAAAAATAAATTATCCTAATGACGTGGTCAGGCTCTAGGTTATGCAGTCACTAGGGTTTCACTAGCAGCACATCAAAATCACAAGTCATGACTTAAAACAGTTTTTAAATAGTTTAAAAATGATTAAAAATCACCAAAAATCATAATGTAAAATAAATATCAATAAATAATAATATAATTACAAAATTTCAAAATTACCCTCATCTGGAAAATTGGGTGTTACAAGTATACCTGCAACATATCCTGTCAGAAAAAAGCAAAGTACAACCCCGACAAGAAGCACTAAACAAAGTAAACTGAAATGTATGAACTGTAATATGAACAATAGCACTGGGAACTGTAGTACATGAATTGGAACAATAAAACTATAATACAAGAGCTGGGACAATGAACTAGACTATCAGTGCAATATGCATTTGAAATATCTACCAGAGTATGTGACCGGCTGGGGTGAACTGAATGAACAATGGTGGTATGGCTTAGAATCCCACGTGCACGATATGAGACCTAAGCTATTAAACAATGCCTAGCTATCGTTTAGGTTTGGTCACATATCTGTAGTATTTTTTCTCCCCAATGTACAAGTAAAGAACAATAACAGGTTGGACAATGAACAATAAACAATAAAACAATAAACAATCGTGTGTACAATGTGTCCTATATGAGAACATGAAGCAAGACAGAAATACAAAGTAAAGAGTTCAAGTCGGTGTACTTGCCTTGCTCTAGAAGATCAGAAATAAGAAAAAATCTGTATGTCCACCTGATTTAGGTGCAAGTTGGTTAGGTTCTAAACAATGTCAATTAGCTCAAAATTATTAACTAGCTAGTCACATATATTGCTAACAACCAACTATCTAACACCTTATAACTAACTAATTTTTCATGTACTAAATATTACTAACAGTATATATTCACTTAGAGATTACATATAAAATACACTAATTCTAGGTAAGACTTGGACACTTATACGTTTTGGCAAAATATTTAATAGACAACTATAGCAAAATATTAGTTAGATATCAAAAACAAATTTCTATCTATAACAAAATATTTGATACAAAATATTTGTTTAGCGAGGCTTTAAATAAAAAAAATTAGAAAATATAATAAGAAAATAATATCAACAATAATAATATAGTAGTTAAGGTGTAATTATTAGCAACATTTTATCATAGATGTTATTAAATAACTTATACAACATTTTAGTATATTACTACAAAATTTTGATAAAGAAACATTTGACAATTCCTAATAATAATAGTAACAATGTTTATTAGCTAACTTCAGCCCAACTCCTGTTCCTTCTTTTATTAACCTACTATTTGGCCGAACCCAGCAACATGTTCATACAAAGCTAGGCCCAACGGAGCTAAAGTCTATCAATTCTACTCAATGGCTAAACTAGCCCAACAGTCCAGTCCTCACCCTTATTAGCAACACCTCCCAAATTATCATCAAGGCCTAACTAGACTCGGCCCAACCCAATAGTTCCTACAAACTCAAGAGAGTATGCTAATTACACTTAGTAGGTCCAACTCACAGCACCTACCATTGGCTAAATATATTCCAGCCTGTTATACCCAATGCTTGGTTTCCCCCTCTCAATTTCACTTACATAGAATTATTCAAAAAACTATTACTCAAACCACACCATTTGAACCCAACCAAAAGTTTAGCAAGAAACTAAAATTTAGAAGATTGTTCAAAACTAAAAGTCCCGCTCAACACAAGCAGTCCCAACCAACTACAGAACATACCAAAAATCTCGCAAGATACCTGCAGACCCAACAAATATACAACCAAATTGAAGAAAAATAGGAATATACAACCAAATCGAAGAAAAATAGGAATAAACACAATAAGTTCAACTTTAGAAATTATTCAACTAGTAGTTTTCAACAAGCAATCCCTTCTCTGCAAATAGTCCAGTTCACCAAATTGGCCTTCCAGTCTCCGCTACGCCACCTCCAGACGCGCACACATATAAGGACACACACAAATCATCTGGACACATACAACCTTTGGACACTCACAACGGACATAACTACATGTAATTCCTACGACCCAGTCCTGTCCAACATTGCTTTCGATCAAGAATTATGCAAGGCTTAACCAATTGGAAGAAGTAAAATAATACCTGATAGAGGAAGAACTAGCTGTAAGAATCCACCGATCTAAGAAGTTGGACACGGCTCTTCGTGTCGTGCTGTGATCCAAGTCCCACTGCAGCATTACAACGAGCATGTCCCAGGCAAGAAACAAAGAAAGGAAAACTCAGAGCCAACAATAGGTTCTATAGAAGAAAACTATCGATCACAATTTGATCGACCGATCCGATCGATCCAATCGATCCAAAAAAAGATCCACACGAGAAACTGCATAAGAGCGAGGAGAAGTCACCGCTGATCTTCATTCTGGAGTTCTGAAGCACAGCAGGTGGCGTCGGCTTCTTGTCGAGGATTTTTCGTTGAAAGCGGAGTTCGTTGGAAAAGATGACCCGACGAAATAGTCTCGTTCCAGATAAGAGTATACAAATCGAAATTATATATCACTCGAGAAAGGAGATAGAATTTCTTTAAAGAATTTCAAGAGACTCGCCTCGACTGCCGATACAATTTGCGGTGGGGAGCGTCGAGGAAAATTGTCGTCGATCGTCGGGAGAACGGAGAAGTGCCGCCGCTCGAGGAAGCTCACCGATCGTCGAGAACAACTCAGCACCGTGCTGCCGGAGATTGTTACGTGGCCAATCCATAGAAAGCTCAAGCTCAGACAAATTGATAGGATCCCACTCCAACTGGCCTAGCTCAGTGTTGGCATCATGGATCAGATAGCATAAGCAGAGCTTGGCTTTGGATAGCATAAGCAGAGCAACATAACATCAGTCAAGTAGTAGTTGGCCACAGTATCAAAGACTAAAACATTTGGCAGTTTAGTTAGTCAATTAATGAGTAATTCCATTTGCCAGTTCTGTAGACACGTGGACGCCTTGTCATTCAAATTAGCCAATACATCATTGTCATGTCAGCTTCATACATCATTGCCAGCTCAGAGTATTTGGGTGATATCCTCTTCCATCTTATAAATAGAAGTAGAGATGAATACACGATATGAAGAATGTTAATGAGTTTTTTATTGTTAGTTTTCAGTCTTATTTCTACTTTCCTGCTTTCTGGTAGATTGTAATTTTCTTTTCTTCTAGCTCAAGCAATTAAGGAAACCCTAATTTTCGTTCAAATTCCTTGTCTCTTTCTTCTTATTCATGTTGATTTTTGCTCACTAATGGAAAATTATTCTCAAGTTCCTTCAATGGCAGAACAGTTAGATTGGAGATCTAACAATTGGTATCAGAGCTGTTCGGTCCCAATTCTTGAAGCTCATCAATGGCAGAGCCAGAGCATCTATGGAGGATCACCGAAGATTCATCAATGGAAGAGCCTGAGCATCCATGGAGGATCCCCAGAGCTTTATCAAAGGCAGATCCACTACGGCCAGGACAGATCAGGTTCTTGACAAGGGGTTCAACAATCAATCTCAATATCCTCACAGCCATTAATTCCTTGGAGCCGTGGATGTCATCCGAAAGTCCTATTGGAACAACCTCCACCGATACAACCACCAATGTCGAGTTTGAGCTCACATTTAGGGTTCTCGGAGGATCCTCGCGAGCGGATCATGGAGGAGAGTCTTCGATCGGTCGAAAGTATGTTACTAAACTTAGATAAACAATTTGAGATGTTGGATTGGTGGATGGAGTATCGAAAGGAGGTCTATCCCTTCTATTTTTCGATCGAGTTACCTCCTTCGCTACTACCGACACCGCCACAGCAGTACGAAGCACCATCGTCCCTTTTCCAACCATCGCAGCAACAATATAAGAGCCTGCAACAACATGAAAAGACTGAACCGAAGGTGTTTGATGAAATGCCCGTAAGGAAGCTTGGAAGTACGAGTTGGTGTCGTAGGTACAAAATTGAGTGTGAATCTATGGAGGGATTGGTCATCCACTCACTGACAAGCGAGCATCAAAACATGACCATGGTTTTGGTTCAGAACTTTAAGCAAAATAAGTACTGTTCGGATCTTTCCTCAACGAGCACTACATCTAGTGGTCCCGAGCTAAACAAAAAGAAGTAGAATTTCCAGTGGTGCAAGGGTCTTAATTCACCTCCAGACCTAAGGCAATTGAGCAAAGTAACATAAAGAACTATGCAGACATTGAGTCTCAGATCCTAGATGATGGGGTTCAGCTTGCCCAGGTAGTACAGGCCTTGCAGCCACCTTCGGTGCAGGTAACACTGCAAATAATTTCCATTTCTCAGGAGAATAAATTCAAATTCATTGAAAGGAACATGGGTGACTATATAATTATCAAGAAGATTATGGAGATCCATCCTGAAGACT
Source organism: Iris pallida (assembly GCA_029216955.1). Taxonomy (NCBI): domain Eukaryota; kingdom Viridiplantae; phylum Streptophyta; class Magnoliopsida; order Asparagales; family Iridaceae; genus Iris; species Iris pallida. Next base: position 18,706 of record JANAVB010004609.1, on the reverse strand, counting down.
CCAAAACCTTGACTTCAAACATGGTGAATCCAACAAACTTTGCTTTAACCTTAGGAATGGCAATGTAAGTTTAGTTGGCAATACTTGGAATATGAAGGACCTGGGAATCTCTAAGTCATTCATACTGAAATTAGGGGATCTAGGCACTAAGAATCCTATCATGTGCAGTTCCCACTTGAGTGGTGAAGAGTATGGCCTTGTTACATGTAGAAATGATGGGGTTTTTTGGGTATGGAGTCCAGGCATAAGGGCAGCCAACTTAAAATTATAGTCTCGTTCCAGATATGAGTATACAAATCGAAATTGTAGATCACTCGAGAGAGGAGATCAAATTTCTTCAAAGAATTTCTAAAAGACTCGCCTCGGCTACCGACACAATTTACGGTGGAGAGCGTCGAGGAAAATTGTCATCGATCGTTGGGAGAACGGAGAAGTGCCGTCGCTCGAGGAAGCTCACCGATCGTCGGGAACAACTCAGCACCGTGCTGCTGGTGACTGTTACGTGCCCATTTCATAGAAAGCTCAAGCTCAGACAAATTGATAGGATCCCACTCCTACCGTTCTAGCTTAATGTTGGCATCATGGCTCAGCATAGCATAAGCAGAGCATGGCTTTGTATAGCATAAACAGAGCAACATAATATCAGTCAAGTAGCAGTTGGCCGTAGTATCAAAGACTAAAACATTTGGCAGTTTAGTTAGTCAATCAATGACTAATTCCATTTGCCAGTTCAGTAGACACGTGGATGCCTTGCCATTCAAATTAGCCAATACATCATTGCCATGTCAGCTTCATACATCATTGCCAGCTCAGAGTATTTGGGTGATATCCTCTTCCATCTTATAAATAGAAGTACAGATGAATACACGATATAAAGAATGTTAATGAGTTTTTTACTGTTAGTTTTTAGTCTTATTTCTACTTTCTTGCTTTCTGATAGATTGTAATTTTCTCTTCTTCTAGCTTAAGCAATTAAGGAAACCCTAATTCTCGTTCAAATTCCTTGTCTCTTTCTTCTTATTCATGTCAAGTTTTGCTCAATAATGGCAAATTATTCTCAAGTTCCTTCAATAGCAGAATAGTTAGATTAGAGATCTAATAGAGAAGTCTTACGCCGCCGAGGAAGCTCGCGACCGAGGCGATCATCCGTGGAACGGCTCAGTCGTCGGAGGGAAAACTCCTCGTTGTTGCCATAGTGAATCCCGCAAGAAATTAGGGTTAGGGTTTTGGTTTGGGGGAAATTGATGAAGGAAAGGGAGGCTCGAGCAGAGTCTTCTGCTTAGTAAGGAAATGAAAAAAATGAGGTTGGAGAGAGAAAATAAATGGGATTTGCTGTATATAGATTTGAAGGAAATAAATGGGAATTTTACAAAAAGGCACACCAACAATTAGCTTTATTGTAAACTATACCAAAAGTTGTTAGAAAGTTTGTTATAGGTAGTTAGAAAATTGGTTAGTTTGTTACAAACTTGGTTACAAGGTTGTTAGAAACCTTGGAGGGCACTCCAACTAATTGTTAGAATCTTCCTTTTCAAAATCCCTCTAAAATAATTAATAAGCAAAATATCTCGTTTATAAAAAAATTAGGAAGAGTCTTATGATTAATCAAAATAAATCGAAAAATAATTATTTCTAAAATTTTGAAAATACCAGGAAAAATACTAAATTTAATAATTTCGGAAAAGCGGGGTTACAGGGGGAGGCAAAAAGCAATTCAAATATATGTAGTTTTGGATGGATCACAGGGATTTGATGTAGGTCGTCAACCGTGCTTAGAATTTGGTTCACCACGATAACGGTCTGATTAATCTTGGATTGCGGCTTAAAGCGGTTAGAAGTGCCCTGTCTGGATGGAATAGAAGGACATTCAGAGACATATTCAACAAACGAAAGAGGCAAAGATGGAAGTGAACAAAGCAGAGAAGATTTTCGAGAAGGACAACAGTGTTGCTAACAGATGCAGAGTTAATGAAGCTACGACCAATCTCAGGTACCGGCCCAGAATTGAAGAACACTATTGGCGACAAAAAGCTAGGAAGAAATAGGAGGACGAGGGATATAAAAATATAAAATACTTTCACCAATATGTGCAAGCCAGAAACAAAAAGTTGCACATTAAGATGGTGATCAAAGAGAACGGGAAAGAAATTTCAGCAATTAAAGATATCCAGAAGGAGGCGACTAACTTCTTCGAAGCTGTGTTCTCGAAGGAGCAGGTGCTGAAGGAGGAGGGCTTCCTTCAAAGAATTCCCACGCTCATTTCTGATGAGGACAACATGAGGTTAGAGGCCATCCCAACTTTGAAAGAGGTATTCGATTGACTTTCTCATATGAATGCCCAAGGTGGTCCAGGTCCGGACGGATTTTCGGGGAGCTCCTACGTCTCTTGTTGGGAGAATATCAATGATGATGTAGTACAAGCCACGACCTTCTTTTTCTAAGGATTTCAGCTCCCCCTGTTCTATATCTAGCACGTTGCTTGTATTTATTCCCAAGAAGGACAATACCAAAGTTTTCTCGGATTCCAGACCAATAAGCCTTTGTAATTTCTCAAACAAGCTTATATCAAAAATATTGTCCACATGACTCGCTCCAGTACTGCATAAGCTGATCTCGGAGGAACAAACAGGATTTTTGAAGGGAAGGGAACTAGCCGACAATATCATCTTGGCCCAGGAGATGATTATGGGGATGAGTAGTGAAAGAAGAGGAGGCAATGTCATCTTTAAGGTAGACATGGAAAAAGCTTATGACCGGCTTGATTGGAAATACATGATTTGGATTCTAAGAAGATTAGTTTCAGCAATACTTGAGTTGAATTGATATGCCACTCGATATTCAACGTTTGGTTCTCCAACATCATCAATGGAGAGGTATCTGGATACTTTAAATCACATATGGGAGTTAGGCAGGGGGATCCGATGTCCCCTAGCCTGTTCATCATCGCGAAAGAGGGAATCAGTAGGAACCTCTCCAAACTCGGGTTGGACCATGGTTTTACTCACTTCTCACAACCAAACGGTTTCCCCATGATCACCCATCTGGCCTACGTGGATGACATTATCATTTTTTTTGCCAGCAGATAAGAGATCGGTGGGTAAGGTACTCTCCACTCTGAAGAATTATGAGAGGAATTCGGGAGCAATGTATCAACGCTGGGAAACTTGGTGGTAAATTCTTCCTTATGCCAAAATAAGAGGATTATGCTTAGTAATCTATCCGGTTTCGGGAAGCAAAACCAGCCAATGATTTACTTAGGATGCCCTATCACTAATGGGAAAATGAATGCTGTCACGCCCAAGAACCAAAATACTGGAGAGCGGAGGACAGACACAACCAGCTATGTACATTGAAGTGAATTTCCACCTCACAATACGGTCATGGCTGTCTAGATGCATGAGAGTTTACTACAAGCCATTAGTCTCTTAGGATCAAGAACAATGCCTAGTGTCTCAATATCAAGCAAGTAAGTAATTGTAACAAGATGGTAGACCATCAGACATACAAAGTAAGGCATCCCAAACATTACATATTCAGATGATCATGAAGCTAGTCATACAAAATGTGAAGACTAGAAAGAGTTTAAGTCATACATGATCAACCCTAGGATTTGTCAATCATGTTACAGCCTGTAGGCAGACAGTAAGTAAAGTTGCAAACGAGCTAACACTTGTTCGGCGGCTAAACGCCTCAAAGAATATTTTTACAATAGAGTGGAAGAGCAAAATAAAATCCACTCGTTGCCAGGATTCCTTCTAGTGGTCACCATTTGGCAGGAAGGCTAGAAGATCCTCGGAAGCTGCTCCGAAATCTGGCCATACAAAACCAACTAGGTCAGACCCCAGAAAGAGCAAGTGCCACAAAGGAGGCTTCACTTAAGAACTAAAACCAGCATATCAGCACATAAAAGCATAGAAGAAATTGCATAAGACATAAGTAGAGAGAACAGGGTGATAAACGATAAGATAGCTAAAGGACTATTCCGGTAACCAAGTTAGAAACCGTAAATCAAACAAGGACCGGGGTTGTGACCCTTCACCTGAACAGTACTTAGCCGCTAGCCAATTATTGATAGAGTAAAGCATACACAAGCATGTCCAGAGGTAGCCATGTACTAGGTCTAGACAAGATTAGACAAGATAGGACTCCATCCAATCATTCACGTCCAAGCAAGAGTATGACTTGATAGTTAACTAGCTAGGGTTATCACAAGCCTAGTTACTAGCAAGATATAATAAGGATTCCTACGGCCACAAGCCCTGCAGACTATCCAGGTAATCCAGGCACAAGGTTCATGTTAAGAGTTGGTAGCGGATACATCGTCCAGGAGACAAATGTATCCCTTATTCATATAATAGTGGGTACATCGCCGAGGAGACAAATGTACCCTCATAGGTGACTTGGGGATGTAACACATGACAGTGTGTATATTACTTATTTCAAGGAGTGCCCCACATGTCAGTGGGCTGGAAATTTGCCCTACTCGTCGGTAGGCTACAAGTCCATCAAAGAAGACTCCCAGATAATGGGATTGCCTGTAGCCGGAATACCTCTCTATATGCTCTACTTGATCAATTTAGTCATTAACCTAGTCAAATTCAATATGAATCCCGGACCGTGGTAACCAGTGATACATGTCCTAGACATGATACGAGACAAGACTGGTAGCTTTTACACGCACATTCAATACAATCATCTACGGTGTTCAAGAAGAGAATTTACTAGCATATCAAATTAGCCGTCGCAACAGCGTTCATAGATTACATGTCAAGGTTACTTGTTAGGGGTGCACCACAACGGGTTACTATCATGCCATGTTACTTGTCATGTTCTTGTCTGGAGTACGCCACGACGGGCCACTATCATGTCATGTTACTAGTACTTGTTACTTGTTAGGGACGCGCCACGATGGGCCGCCATCATGGTTCATTACATGTCATTAATCACTTCGTGTTCACACATCATGGTTCTGATCATAGCAGATCATCATGTAAGCAAAAGAGACATATCTGAGTGCGCCCAACGGGCCACCGATGTGATAAGTCAAAGGACATGGCAGCATATAGAGGAAAGTACATGTCATGACAAAAAAGAAAATGCCAAATCATAGCTAAGCCGTGTCACGACTATCTATCAAGCAAAACATAGAAGGTCGTGCCACGATTAAACAAAATCGTGCTAAGTCATGCCAAGTCGTGCCACGACTTGCACAAGTCATGCCGTGTTGAGTCGTTCCATGACTAGCCATGGCATGCACGATTCATATCATGTCATGAAGATCAATAGCGAGAAAATCGCATAAAATCACAAGTCGTAAATGATGCGATAAGTCGAAACAATACAAAACCAAAGCATGAGGATCATGGGCATCCATGTGCCCAAGTGAAGGGGACTTATGCGCCCATATGGGGCTCCTATGTGCCCATATGAGGTTTTCCTATGCGTCTAAACATGGGTGTCTACATGATCAAGGCACTTGCATGGCCAAGTGCCAAGGAATGGAGAAGGGGTTTGTGCATTTACGGGTGAAGGCCATGTGCCATACCCAAGTCATGCACCCATACTGGTTACATAGTATGTGCCTACTAGGAGGGGGAGCACACCCTATGCGCCCAAGGAGGGGTGTCCTATGCGCCCAAGTCATGAGTTGGAACCTTGTGGCCAAAGGCAAAGGGTGAATGAATGCAAGGAGACAAGTCGTGAAGGCTTATGCGCCAACACAAGACTATGCTCCCACATGTGGCACCCTATGCGCCAACTTGGAGGCATATGTGCCCACATGGGGGGGGAATGCTTTGGGCGCATGACAGGTCCATGCGCCCAAGCAGTGCACTGTTCGTCTTTCCGACAGATCCGGGAAGAACGAATTATGGCCGAAAACTTCAAAACTCCGCTATTTCTCCGTCCGGAGTCCAAATTCGGACTTCCTTAGGTCAAAATGCGGTAGAACGAAATTCTCTACCACATGGAACTATCAAAACATATAAATGAAGAAGTTAAATGGATCAAACTTCAAGTTTCCGAAAAAGGCAATTTTCTAGATCTAGAAAAATTCATGCTTCAAAATAAAAAATTCTAAGTTCTAAAGTGGAAGAGAATCATGCTAGAAAACCATTGGAACCACCAAAACTGGTTCTTAAGTGAGAGCAAGGTGCACTTGCCTATGGAGGGGGAGAGGTTTTTAATGGAGGAGAAGAAGAAAAAGTTATGAGAAATTATGAGGAGAGAGAAAAGTAGGTAGCTTTATAAAGGGGAATTGTAGTAGGTAGGGGGGTTAACATGTAGAATCAAAATAAGCCAAGACAACCAAAATAAACCAAGTTAAACTATGATGAACCTAAACGAGATTAAATCAAAATCTGCTAGCAAGATAAGACAGGTAAAAATACTGGACAGGATCCCTTACACGTATACTGAAAATACGTATACGGAAAACGGATGTGACAAATTTACCCACCTTAAAAGAATTTCGTCCTCAAAATTTGATCAAGAGGCTAGAGATGTCGAGCAAGCTATACTAGTCACAGGCAAGTTATAACTAAGCAGTCAATCAAGCAATCATTCATGCAAGCAAGAAAGTTGAAGGCATAAGAAGACATTATACCTTACGAGTCAAACAGGTCAGGATTCGCGATCGGATATCATCCTCACGCTTCTATATTGACTCACCCAAAGAGTGATGACCCCAAGCAACACGGACTAACGTCATAGACTTGTTCTTCAGTATCTTCTCTCTTCGGTCCAATATGGATACGGGTCTCTTCTCATACGAAAGGTTGGTACCAACAACCAATTCCGAATCAAAACATGACTCGGATCCGGGATATACCGTCGCAATTGGGATACATGGAAGACATCATGTACCTTACGTAACGACGGTGGAAGAGCAAGACGATAGGACACATCTTCTACTCGCTCCAAGATGTCGAACGGCCTATATACCTAGGACTAAGCTTTTCTCGCACGCCAAAAGAATAAAGCCACGGGTAGGCGAGATCCTAAGGAATACATGGTCGCCAACAAAGAATTCAAGGGGACGCCGATAAGAATCGGCCCAATGACGTAGGCGATCTTGTGCAACTCGAAGATGATCTCTGACTTGTCTGACCACCTCAACAGTCCATGTCACCATCTCTGGTCCAAGCATTTGCCTCTCACCGATATCATCCTAAGTTAAGGGAGATCTGCACTTTCTGCCGTACAAGGCTTCAAAAGGTGCCATCTGGATACTGGCCTGGAAGCTGTTGTTGTAGGAGAACTCCACGAGGTGCATGTGATCTTCTACGAACCACCGAAGTCGAGTGTACATGACCGCAACATATCTTCAAGAGTCTGGATTGTGCATTCTGACTGACCATCTGTCTACGGATGGTAGGCTAACTGAACTTGAGACGAGTCCCGAAGCTCTCCTGAAGACTCTGCCAAAAGTGCAGGTGAATCTCGAACCTCTGTCAGATACAATACTGACCGGTACTCCATACAATCTGACTATCTGCCTGAGGTATCTCTGCAAGCTGATCCTCGACTGACCGATTTTAAAAGGGATTAAATGAGCTACCTTCGTGAGTTTATCGACTATAACCCAGATAGCATCTCTCCCAGCTGGGGATCTAGGTAATCCAGCCACAAAATCTATGGTAATGTGCTCCCATTTCCATTCTGGATCGATAAAGTTGAAGAAGTCCAGCTGGTCTCTGATGTTCGGTTTTAACTTGCTGACAAACCAAACAACGAGAGACAAACCGGGCTATCTCCCTCTTCATACCATTCTACCAAAAATGTTGACGGATATCTCAGTACATCTTCATACTACTGCCGGAGTGAATCGAATACTGAGAACTGTGAGCTTCTGCCATGATCTTCTGTCTGATATTTCACTGGGTACACAAAGAGCCTTCTATGTCGGAGTATACCATCTTCATGAATACATAATTCTGGTCTTCTTCCTGCTACACATTCTGTCCTAAGCCGCTGAAGCTTAGAATCCACTGACTGAGCTAACTTATCCTCTCCACTATACTGGACTGAACTTGCATACTGGCCATCAATGCTACACTGAAGGAAGAATAAATTCAATACCCATCTTCTGAAGATCTGCTAACAACTCTGGCTGCGCTGTTAGAAAATTGACTCTGGCTCTCCTGTTCAACGCATCTGCAACAACGTTGGCCTTCCAGGATGATACTGCATTGATGTCATAATCTACAAGTAGCTCTAGCCATCTTCTCTAACATGTTAAGATCCTTCTGGGTGAACACATACTTAAGACTCTTATGGTAGGTGAAAATCTCCACTCGATCTCCGCATAAATAATGCCTCCATAACTTCAATGCAAATACTACTGATGCTAACTCCAAGTCATGGGTAGGATAATTCCTCTCATGGTCATGAAGCTGACATGACGCATAAGCGACTACCTTACCATGCTGCATCAATACGCATCCTAATCCTTTGCCTGAAGCATCGCAATAAACTGAAAATCCTTCAGTTCCATCGAAAGAGTGAGAATGGGGGCCGTCATCAATCTCTGCTTCAACTTCTCGAATGAAATCTGACACTCTGCTGTCCAAGCAAACTGCACATCCTTGCGGGTCAACTGCGTCAATGGCGCTGAAATTCGAGCAAAGTCTGACACAAACCGACGGTAATAACCGGCCAATCCAAGGAAACTCCAAACTTTGCGACAGTGCTAGGTACTGGCCATGTTTCTATGGCAGCTATCTTTTGGGGGTCCACTTCCCTCCACCTCTGGTGATGATGTGACCCAAGTACGAGTTCGATCCATCCAAAACTCGTACTTACTGAACTTCGCATACAACTGGTGCTCTCTGAGAATCTGAAGAACCACACGGAGATGCTGCTCATGCTCTGCTCACTCTTGCTATAGACTAAGATGTCGTCTATAAACACTATGAAACTGATCCAAATAGGGCATGAAGATACGATTCATGAGGTCCATGAATACGGCTGGCGTATGGTCGCTCCAAATGACATAAACAAGGAACTCCCAATGTCCATACGATCTGAATGCTGTCTTCGGGATGTCCTACTCTCTGACTCTGATCTGATGGTACCCCGACCGCAAATTATCTTTGAGAATACTGCCGCTCCTCTGAGCTGATCAAATAAGTCATCTATCCTTGGTAGAGGATATCTGTTCTTGATCGTTACAAAGTTTAAGGTACGATAATAAACACATAATCTAGATGTACCATCCTTTTTTTACAAGAAGCATCGGGTCCCTAAGGTGATCCGCTAGCACGAATGAAACCCTTGGTTCTAAGTTCTTCAATCATCTTGTACAAGATCTCCAATTCTGAAGGTGCCATCCTATAGACCCTCTCTGACACTGGTGTTGATCCGGGAATCAAATCAATGGTGAACTCGATCTCTCTCTCTGGGGGCATGTCTGGAAACTCTTCGGAAATACATCAGGAAACTCTTCTATAACTCTGGAAACTGAACTGCTGCTACTGCCATCCGCAATGCTGGAGAAAAAGGTTCTACTCCACCTCGAAGAAATAAAAACTCTGGCTAATCAGGAATACTAAAAATAATCTTGTCGATATGGCAATATTCTAGCATACTGGTCCCTTAACCAATCCATCCCTAGGACCACATCATAATCAACCATCGAGAATTCTATCAACCTAGCGGAAACTCTCTACCCTAACTACGATCCTACACGAGAAAAACTCTATCTACTACCATAAGACCGTTACCAGTAAGTATATTGAGCCTTACTGATAAAGACTCGGGCTCCAGTCCTATTCGTGTCGCAAATCGTGCAGACATAAATGAATGCGATGCACCTGAATCAAATTATACTGATACAAAAAGAGTTACGAGAATGGTACCTGCCACCACCTCACCTGATGCCAACTCCTCCTCTACGGTCAAAGCTATCACCTGACCTTGCCCTCTGGGTGTGGTCCCCTCTGCTGGAAACTACTCTGGTGTTCTGATTCTGTGCTTGGCCTGGGCATACTGCTGCGGTTTCTGCTGCAGAATGCTTGGGCCTGAGGCGAATGGCTTCGGAGGCTGGTACTGCTACTGCTGCACTGGTGCTGGTCCCCTCACCGAGGGACTAGTCTGGGCCGATGAGGATGAACCGGCTCTCTGCGGGCAGGACCCTATCATGTGATCCGATGCCCTACAAGCCAAACACAATCCTTGCGTTCGGCGGCATTCTGATACTATATGCCCTGGCTTTCCACAATGAGTGCTGCCAATTGTGGAAGACTGTCTCGCTTCTGCTACTGAGGGTACATCGGGGTCGAATGCAGAACCGATGTAACTAATGTGCGCTCCTCGGAGCTCCAATGGTCAAGGCCCTAGCTGCCGGGGCTGGGCTGAAGACTGGTTCATCTGGCTATGGGATCGCTTTTGTCCTCCAGTTCTGTCCACTATCCTCTACAAAGTATACTCATGCCTTTCGCTGCTGCAAGACAGCATCAAAAGTTCGATGTACAAACTGCTCCACTGCTAGAATGATCTCTAGGTGGAGTCTCTGCTGGAACCGCTTCCTCGATCCAACTCGGTTGCTACCAAGGTGGGAGAAACTGACTCAGTCTTGAAAACTTGGCCGCATATATCCATCAACTGTCCTGTCATCTGCCTGATTGGTTAACCTCGTCTGTAGGTCGTACCGAGCTACAGCATTAATCTGGAACTTATCACTGAATACCGTCCATGAACAGGCGTCGCCAACCCAACTGCTATCATCGCCTACCAGGTGCAGGCTAGGTCCAATAACTGTAGCCGTTCCACAGCTACCTTCTCTCCTTCTGGAGTCTTGCTGCATCCAAGATGATATCGATGTCCTGGAGCCATGCATCAACTGCAATAGCGTCCTCACTACCATCGAAGAAAGGAGGGTTCGGACGCTGAAACTGCTAGCCGTACTGTTCCTTTGATAACCAACACGGCCCATGGCATCCTATATACCTGGTATAGGGCATCGCCCCGGCAATCTTGAGATGCAAACAATGTCTTGATGAGACCCACCAAGGTGCCATCGTCAGGCTCGGCAGGCTGGACGGGCTGAACTGGTGGCTCTTGACCCCCAGTAGGCATGACTCTGGAGGCTACTCCTGAATGCTGGCTTGATCACTAGGTTGCTGCTGGTCCACGGGAGGTGCTCCGACTTACCGATCGGTAGGACCAGGAATAATGTCGCTGAAGAAGCGACATAGGGAACAATAAGGAAGGACCATGATAGATCAAAGATATAAGCATGTGATCAGATCAAGATTCCAGGAAGATTAGAAGACACGAGTAGAGATCAAGGGCGAGTGCTGATTGATACATCTATCCGATAAAACCCTCATATATCTTGATTTACAAGACCTGCATGGGCCACCACTCAAACCGTGTCACGCCCCAGAACCAGAATATTGGAGAACGGGGACAGACTGCTGCCAGCTACGTACATTGAAGTAAATTTCCACCTCGCAATACGTCACGGCTGTCTAGATGCATGAAGGTTTACTACAAGCCATTAGTCTCTTAGGGTCAAGAACAATGCCTAGTGTCTCAATCTCAAGCAAGCAAGTAATTGTAACAAGATGGTAGATCATCAGACATACAAAGTAAGGCGTCCCATATATTACATATTCAGATGATCATGAAGGTAGTCGTACAAAATATGAAGACTAGAAAAAGTTTAAGTCATACATGATCTACCTAGGATTTGTCAATCATGTTACACCCGTAGGCAGACAGTAAGTAAAGTTGCAAACGAGCTAACACTTGTCGACGGCTAAACGCCTCAAAAGAATATTTTTACAATAGAGTGGGAGAGAAAAATAAACCCACTCGTTGCCAGGATTCTTCTAGTGGTCACCATCTGGCAGGAAGGTTGAAAGATCCTCGGAAGCTGCTCCAAATCTGGCCATACAAACCAGATGGGTCAGACCCCAGAAAGAGCAAGTGCCACAAAGGAGGCTTCACTTAAGAACTAAAACCAACATATCAGACATAAAATCATAGAAGAAATTACATAAGACATAAGTAGAGAGAACAGGGTGATAAACGATAAGATAGCTAAAGGACTATTCTGGTGACCAAGTTACAACCCGTAAATCAAACAAGGACCGGGGTTGTAACCCTTTACCTGAACAGTACTTAGCCTCTAACCAATTATCGATAGAGTAAAGCATACACAAGCATGTCCAGAGGTAGCCATGTACTGTGTCTAGACAAGACTAGACAAGATAGGACTCCATCCAATCATTCACGGCCAAGCAAGAGTACGACTTGATAGTTAACTAGCTAGGGTTATCACAGGCCTAGTTACTAGCAAGATGTAATGAGGATTCCTACGGCCACAAGCCCTGCAGACTATCCAGGTTATCCAGGCGCAAGGTTCACGTTAAGAGTTGGTAGCGGATACATCGCCCAGGAGACAAATGTATCCCTTGTTCATATAATAGTGGGTACATCGCCCAGTAGACAAATATACCCTATTAGGTACTTGGGGATGCAACACATGACAGTGTGCATATTACTTATTTCAAGGAGTGCCCCACATGATAGTGGGCTGGAAATGTGCCTACTCGTTGGCAGGCTACAAGTCCATCATAGAAGACGCCCAGATAACGGATTGCCTGTCGCCGGAATACCTCTCTATATGCTCTACTTGATCAATCTAGTCATTAACCTAGTCAGATTCAATATGAATCCCTGACCATGGTAACCGGGGATACATGTCCTAGACATGATACAAGACAAACTGGTAGCTTTTACAAGCACATTCAATACAATCACCCACGGTGTTCAAGAAGAGAATTTACTAGCATATAAAGTTAGCCATCACAACAGCATTCATGGATTACTTGTCAAGGTTACTTGTCAGGGGTGCACCACAACGGGTCACCATCATGTCATGTTACTTGTCATGTTCTTGTCTGGAGTGCCACGACGGGCCACTATCATGTCATGTTACTAGTACTTGTTAGGGACGCCACGATGGGCCGCCATCATGGTTCATTACATGTTATTGATCACTTCGTGTTTACACATCATGGTTATTATCATAGCAGATCATCATGTAAGCAAAAGAGACATATCCTGAGTGCGCCCAACGGGCCACGATGTGATAAGTCAAAGGACATGCAGCATATAGAGGAAAGTACATGTCATGACAAAAGAGAAAATGCCAAATCATAGCTAAGCCGTGTCACGACTATCTATTAAATAAAAACATATAAGGCCATGCCACGATTAAACAAAATCGCGCTAATCGTGCCAAGTCGTGCCACGACTTGCACAAGTCATGCCGTGTCGAGTCGTGCCATGCCTAGCCGTGGCATGCATGAGTTATGTCGTGTCATGGAGATCAATAGCGAGAAAATCGCATAAAATCACAAGTCGTAAAAGATGCATAAGCCGAAACAATGCAAAACCAAAGCATGAGGATCATGGGCATCCATGTGCCCAAGTGAAGGGGACTATGCACCAACATGGGGACTCCTATGCGCCCATATAGGGTTCCTATGCGCCCAAACATGGGTGCCTACATGGTCAAGGCACTTGCATGGCCAAGTGCCAAGGAATGGAGAAGGGGTTTGTGCATTACGGGTGAAGACCATGTGCCATACCCAAGTCATGCACCCATACTGGTTACATAGTATGCGCCCACTAGGAGGGGGAGCACACCCTATGCACCCAAGGAGGGGTGTCCTATGCACCCAAGTCATGAGTTGGACCCTTGTGGCCAAAGGCTAAGGGTGAATGAATGCATGGAGACAAGTCGTGAAGGCTTATGCGCCAACACAAGACTATGCTCCCACATGTGGCACCCTATGCCCCACATGGAGGAGGGGAAATGCTTTGGGGCATGACAGGTCTATGCACCCAAGTGCACTGTTCGTCTTTCGACAGATCCGGAAAACGAACCATGGCCGAAAACTTCAAAACTCCGCCATTTCTCCTCCAGAGTCCGAATTCGGACTTCCTTAGGTCAAAATGGGTAGAACAAAATTCTCTACCACATGGAATCGTTAAAACATGCAAATGAAGAAGTTAAATAGATCAAAACTTCAAGTTTCTGAAAAAGGCAATTTTTAGATCTACAAAAATTTATGCTTCAAAATGAAAAATTCCAAGTTCTAAAGTGGAAGAGAATCATGCTAGAAAACCATTGGAACACCAAAATTGGTTCTTGAGTGAGAGCAAGGTGCACTTGCCTATGGAGGGGGAGAGGTTTTTAATGGAGGAGAAGAAGAAGAAAAAGTTATGAGGAATTATGAGAGAGAGAAAAGTAGGTGGCTTTATAAAGGGGGATGGTGGTAGGTAGGGGGTTAACATGTAGAACCAAAATAAACCAAGCCAACCAAAATAAACGAAGCTAAACCATGATGAACCTAAACAAGATTAAATCAAAATCAGCTAGCAAAATAAGACAAGTAAAAATACTGGACAGGATCCCGTACACGTATACTGGAAATACGTATACGGAAAACAGAGACGACAAATGCGTAGATATTCGATACTCTCATTATCAAATTCAAAGATAGGATTGGGGGTTGGCATAATCGCATCTTTCGATGGGGGGTAGTTAATTTTGCTCATGCATGCACTTGTGGCAATTCTTAGCTACACTTTGGCTGTGTGTTCCCGTCCTACCAAAGTTCTTAGATCGATCAAAAATATGATGATGTGCTTTCTCTAGGGATCTCAAGGTAGGGTACAGAAAAGAGATGGTTGTCATGGGACTCCATTGCTCGATCGATGAAGGAAGGAGGTATGGGGTTTGGTATTGCGAAGATCTAATCACGCTTACTCTATGAACATGTGGCAAAGATTAGAATGGGCGAGGCTTTTTGGTATAAGTTCCTCAGGGACCCAATATCTTGGTGGGTATCATCTCAACCAGGTGGGAACCATGTCGAGAGCATAGACTAGTTAGAAGTGTATCCTGAATGGCAGAGACCGATGGGACTGCTAGATATGGTTCGCTCTTGGGAACGGTGATAGCTCATTTGGTAGGAATGCTGGCTGGGGAGGGAGCTGATACCTAGGAACCTGGACTATCAACTGAAAGTAATCTCTGATCTTGTCGGGGTGGAAGGCGATGGGCGCCGGAGATCGTTCCCCTGCTTTGGGTCCGAATGCATAACTTGCTGGAGTCGGGCTTCTGTATTGCTGATAGGGAGGATAAACTATACTGGGACCTCAATCGCTTAGGTATTTTCACTTTAAAATCTTATCTGGAAATCCTTAAATTGGTGGGGCCACAAGATGGACTATTGGGCAAGATATAGGGGAAGTGCATTCGGACGAAGTGGTCTATGCTGGTGTAGCGAGCGACGAGGTAGAAGTTGGCGACGGACGACAAACTGCAAGAATTAGGATTTCAGCTGGCTTTGAAATATCACTATTACGAAGAACCTCATGGTGAATCAATTGATCATATTTTACTGAAGGGTGATATGGCTAGAAGCATCTGGCAGCATTTCACGAGGCGGACACCGATTGGCAATGAGTGGGGGAATGAATTTTTTCTTTTACAATGGCTTAAAAAAAGGTAACCATCACATCCTTCCCATCATGGCTGCGGCGATTTGCTGGGTATTATGGAAGAACAGAAAAAAAGTATAGATATGAAGGGTATATTTTTACTGTAGAGAAATTGGTTAAAGAAGTTCACAGACAGTTTAGAAAAATGGCAGGTAAATACAAGCATGTGGAGGAAAAAGAATTCGAAATAGTGTTCAAGCTCACTGTGATTTAGTTTTTAGTTTTTTGTGGTGCAACTGTACTCAAGGCATTATTATTTTGGCCTCTGCAAACTTTTATATTTGATTATATATGGGTTCTTTATTATATATAAAAAAAAGAATATATATATATATATATATATATATATATATATATATATATATAATATTTATTATATATATATAATTTATATATATATATTATTATATTATAAAAATATATATATATATATATAAAATATATATTATATATATTATATATATATTTATTATAAATATTATATATATATATATTATGTTTTGACAAAAATAAGTAATTTGATGAATGATCTAAACTTGAAATTTCAATCAAGTCGAAACTATAACTTTTCCAAAAACGTTTAGAAAAATTGAACATAGTCAACTTATAGTTAAAGTATCAAAATGGATACTTTAGTCAAAGTTCTTTCTTTTATTGACAAAACAAATCTTTTAACTTCCGTGCACTTCTTAATGAACAAACTAGCTTTTTGTGAAAACCATCATAAAGTATATTACCATGTGATATATGACAACAAAGAAGTAAAAAATAGAATGGACTAGAAGAAAATGCTCGAAAGAAAGTTACCATTGCCTAGAGAACAAGAAGATACACAAAAGCCTATTTATAATGATCTATTATATAGTCACATCAAGCCATCCATACGAAAAAAGGATGGCAGTGTTTTATGAAGTTCACAACATTGGCATTGTGTAATTGTCGATGGCTCTTGATCATATCGATTGTCATGTTCTGTCACGGTGCCGTGAGGATCGAGTTTCCTAAAAGTATCAAAAGATCCATGTCTTGATGTTCGTTGGCTGTGGTAGCAGGCTTGCAGCTGTAAATTATATCTTTCTTCATCCAAAAAATAGAGGTAGTTCATGAGTGTTAGCCTAATGATAAGTTGAGTTTTTGAATATAGTTAATCGATTATGTTTAACATTATTATCAATAATAACTATACAATTACTATAATATTGCTACTTAAATATAACATTGTCCTAATATATATTAAATTTATCAAACTTGCTACTAATTTTATCAAACTTGCTACTATGCTTGCTTTGTTCGTCTAACAGTGTTTACAAAAAATAGTAAGCAAGATCAAACATGAACATATGCAACAAATAAATCATGATGGGCCAAAGACGATGTTATAAACCACAAGATTTCTCTAAATCGCCTATGACATCTCCGGGACTACGCACTCACCTTGTCGAGGGGGGCAGCGCCCCCCATGGTTGTTTGGAGGCAAAGTCCCCGAAAGGAATACATATTTCATAATATATTTACTTTGAATAATTGTCGTCAAGGAAAAAAGCCATCATCGTACAAAACAAGAAGACAAGTCAAGCCATGCCATCATCTGAAAGGATACAATCATCATATGTTGCTTGGCTTTATATTTTCTTATGTATTTTATATCTATTATTTAGGATCAATTATACATCGGGTCGCACTGTACTAGGAAGCTCAAACCAGTCCTACACAAATATCTAGTCCACCAATCAAGCCTGACCCGAACCCACAAAATTTTGGCAGAATTCTGTTGGAAATTTCAGAACCAATTCTGACAGAAGTTTACTGAACTCGAATTGAGTTCTATCCCAGACAGAAATCTGGCCGAAATCGATCCCTATAGACCCAGTTTTCAAAGTCTCCACATTTGACTCTTTCTTACTCGAGAACAGGTTGCCAATTTTCAAAATTTTAAATTAAAGTTAGACAGACCGAACTCTGCCTGAATTCGGTCCCCTACAGCCAAAACTATAATATATAATAGCAATATGTTTTACTCTTTTTCATTAACTCATTCACTTGTAAACTTATGAAATTGTGAGCTCTAAACCTTCATACTCCCAAGAACAACTCCAAAGCCTTCTAAGTACCAAGTGTGATATTGGTTAGAAGTCTATAAAGAGTTGTAAAAGCTTGGATATTCAAGTTCGTCTTCCATTTCAATTATTGAGTCAGCGTGCCTTTTGCATCAAAGCATGATTGTAAGAATTCAACGAGCACTTCAGATCAAAGTCCGTGGTTGTAAGAAGTCGGCAAGCACTTCAGATCAAATCTCGTGGTATACTGCTATTTTAAAATAGTGGACTAATACCGGAGAAGAGTCTCCGGGACTCGATTGCTTTATACAAAGGATAATAGTATACATCATGCTGTTTGCACTTCTGAACTTAATCTTTAATTATTTCTTGTTAATTTTGTTTAGTAATGTACATAAGTTTTTATTGGTATATTATTGCCTTCACCCAATTCACTCCCTCTAGGGTTTCCTACAATGAGGTCATGGAAAGGAAAAAGACTTGAAAGTGGTTAACTTGGGATATTTATATAAAAAAAATTCAAAACACAGGGACGCAACCGCGACTGCTCAGAGAAGGTGGCTATGCCTATGCTTGAGGTCATGAGAAAGACTTAAAAGAGTTTTACTTGGGATATTATATAAAAAAGCTTCAAAAGCCAGGGGGTGAAACCGTGGCCCCTCCAAACTTGGTAGTACCCCCTATACATGACAATGGTTCTCTATGTAACTATAAGAAACAAGGATCCTTAAAAGAAACAAGGATACTTAGTAGCATGATTGGCTCCGAGATAGATCATAAGATGCATTCAAGACATTGTAAGATGGTTAATCAAGAGGCTACAAAAGCATATCAATTTATTACTAAAGATTTACACAAGGTTTAGCACAACACGAAACATAGATAATATGAATATTTACAACATATACACAAGTCCTAAATTCTAACTAGACATAAGATGTGGATTACATATGATCACTATAAAACACTATCAACAATTGTAAAAATCAAAACACAAACCAACACAACCCCCAAAGTTGTTGGCAAAAATGCTATGAAAACGACACCAAATATCCACTTGAAGAAAATGAACCAACTATATGCGAGAACCAAGAAAGATCAAAACACACCGTATAGTGTTTACTATG
>JANAVB010004607.1:0-21509 GCA_029216955.1 Iris pallida | reverse complement strand
GTTCGCGTAGACAGGTGATTGAGCACATGTCCCTCTTAAGGCCACTTGCTAAAACATTAATAATGTAGCAGGAATTAATCGGATACAGTCATCCACTCGTTGCAGATGACACAGTATCCGTGGAGACCAGCCGGCGCGTCAAGACAGTATCTCAAGGCGGCTGGTGTAACACGATCGGGATTTCGCCCTCCCCATGCATCTAGTATATTTAGTTGCCTAGTTTAACCCTAGGTGAAATCTGGACTCACATGCTGTGGCCTGCATGATTATCCTCCTAAAATCGTACCTTAGTATGAGTACCCCAAAGAGGATTCATATCAATCAGTATGTCAACATGTTCTACCCTCCTTAGTGTAATACATCATTGCAAATACGCCACGTGGAGTTACGAGTCTTTTGTCGAGCATGAACAAGAACTGGGACATTCAGGTATGTGTATCAGGTAGGAACACTTTGTTCTGGGGTCACATTAGTGCTCTTATCATGCTCAGGACAAAAGGCGTAAGGATATAAAATAGGCATATATAATATATATATATATATATATAATAATATAACAATAATAACAAGGTAACAATATAGGGCACAAAAGTCCATGCGGCTCAAAGAGAGTGAGTCCATGCGGCCGGGTCAATACTGGTTCATGCGGCTGGGACTACATGCTTATGCGGCTCAGAGAGCCCCAAGGCGCATGCGGCTGGAAAGGCGGGTTCATGCGGACGAAGGGGTGTCAGCGTATGCGGGCTGCGAAGGGAGCAATCGCCAGGCGGCCGGGGTTCAACAGCATATGCGGCTACGATCAGACGAAGTCCTATGCGGCTAGCATGGGCGATACATATGCGGCTGGATGATGGATGAGCTTTATGCGGCCCAAAACAGCAGCACATATGCGGCTAGGTGCAAAAGAACTCATGCGGCTGCGAAGCTAGCCGCATGAAGTCCATGCGACTCAAGATAACAGGGGCTCATGCGGCTGAGTCTGAACAAGGCTATGCGGCTCAATTACTTGCCGCATGAAGATTCATGCGGTCAAGTACTCAAGTAAGTCTTATGCGGCTAGGAAAGACTTTCCATGCGGCTGAAAAAGGCCATGCGGCCAGAGACTTGCCGCATGAAGACTCATGCGGTCAAGTACTGCTCTTCTTCTCCACCTGTCCGAGAAGAGAAGCCAAGCAACCATGGCTTCCAAGCTACACAAAACCTTCATCCGGAGCCCAAATCGGAACTACCTTAGGTCAAAATGGGGCAGAACAAAATTCTCTACAACATGGAACCATCAAAACTTAAAATAATAAAGTTTGCTAGATCAAAACCAAGGAAATCCGAAAATGGTTAAAACCTAGATCTACAAAGATTAAAGCTTCAAAATGGAAAATTTAAGTTCTAAACTAGTATAGAATAAGGAGAAGAACATATTTTGACAAATAATTTTGTAAGAAAACATCAACAACATTATGGATCCATCTCTTGAGCAAGTTGGTACTTGCCTTGGTTGGTGGAGGAAAGTAAATGAGAGAAAATAAATGAGAGGAGAGAGAATGAGTTGAGTTATTATATAGAATCTTGGACCCATGGGTTCATGATGAACCATTGGTGAACCAAGAATGGGTTACCCAAATGAGCCAAAACTGTAGGCCCAAATGCAGAAAATAAATTAGGAATAATATTTTGTCAAATATTTTTGGGAAACATGAAGAAATACAGCATAATAAATAGTATAAATACAAGGTAAATACAATTTATCGGTTTACGTATTAAAATACGTATTCCAGGATCGGGGAGTGACATCTCTACCCTTCTTAGAAAAATTCCGTCCTCGGAATTCCAGCCAAGACAGGATAGTGAAATCAGGGCAAGCAAGGCACAATCATATAAGTTAACTATCATAGCAGTTATTATCATACATCACAAAGTGCAAAACAAGCAGGTGCAGATAAGCATGGAATCGTGTCAATAAGGTAAAAATATACCTTATTAGTCAAACAAATGCGGATACCGAGATCTGATCTCGTCCTCGCGCTTCCCAGGTTGACTCTCCCGGAGAGTGATGATTCCAAGAAACACGGACAAGGCTTATCGTCCGATTCTTGAGTACCTTCTCTCGCCGGTCTAAAATAGATACGGGTTGTTCCTCGTAAGTTAGGTCGGTACCAACGACTAACTCTGAATGATCGAGGACATGACTCGGATCCGGGACATACCACGTATTGGGACACATGAAACACATCATGTATGCCAGTTAACGAAGGCGGAAGGGCAAGTCGATAAGCCACATCGCCTACCCGAGCGAGAATCTTAAAAGGACCAACGTATCTTGGACTAAGCTTTCCTCGGGTTCCAAACCTAATGATACCCCGAGTTGGCGAAATCCGCAGAAACACTTGGTCGCCAACTCTGAACTCTAGAGGCCTACGATGCTGATCTGCCCAATGACGATGTCGGTCCTGTGCAACTCGAAGGCGCTCTCTGACCAACTTAACTATCTCCACAGTCTGCGTGATCATCTCTGGCCCCAACAACTTCCGTTCTCCGACGTCGTCCCATGCCAAAGGGGACCTGCACTTCCTTCCGTACAATGCTTCGAAGGGGGCCATCTGAATGCTAGCCTGGTAGCTATTGTTATAGGAGAACTCCACTAGATGAAGGTGATCCTCCCAAGATCCGCCAAAATCCAAGGTACACGCCCGTAGCATATCTTCTAACGTCTGAATGGTTCTTTCTGATTGCCCGTCGGTTTGTGGATGATAAGCAGTACTGAATCTTAACTTGGTTCCCAAACTTTGGTGTAAGCTCCGCCAAAAATGGGAAGTAAACCGCGTATCCCGATCTGATACTATACTAACTGGAACACCATGCTGCCTTACTATCTGCTTCATGTACATTTCTGCTAGCTGTTCAGTAGTCTGTCCAACTCGAAAGGGAAGGAAATGAGCGACCTTCGTGAGTCGATCTACTATTACCCAGACTGCATTCTTGCCAGCCGGGGATCTAGGTAAACCGATCACAAAGTCCATCGTGATGTGCTCCCATTTCCATTCTGGGATAGGAAGCGGCTGTAGCAACCCTGCTGGTCTCTGCTGCTCGGCTTTCACCTGCTGACATACCAGACACTTGGATACAAATCTCGCTATCTCTCTTTTCATGCCATTCCACCAAAAGTACTGCCTGATATCTCGATACATCTTCGTTCCTCCTGGATGAATGGAGTAAATAGAACTATGAGCTTCGGACATAACTTCTTGCCGAAGGTCTCCACTCGGTACACAGAGTCTGTTTCCAAACCTGAGCGTACCATCTTCATGAATCACTAACTCCTTCCTACGGCCCGATTCACACTCCGACCGCAACTTCTGAATCTGTGGATCTCCTGCTTGTGCTGCCCTTATCCTCTCTACTAAGGTTGACTGAATCTGTATACTGGTCATTCTTCCTATATCCCTTGGCAAAACTACTTCGATTCCCATACTCTGAAGGTCTTCTAAAATATGCTTCTGCGAGGTCAAGATAAAGGCACTGTTTCTCCTACTCAGTGCATCTGCAACTATATTCGTCTTGCCTGGATGATACTGAAGATCTAAATCAAAATCCTTCAGCAGTTCTAACCATCTTCTTTGCCTCATGTTCAAATCTCGCTGCGTGAACACGTATTTCAAACTCTTATGATCAGTATAGATCTCTACCCGATCCCCGTATAAATAATGCCTCCACAACTTGAGTGAAAACACCACAGCTGCTAACTCCAAATCGTGAGTCGGGTAATTCTTCTCATGGTCTCGAAGCTGCCGAGACGCATATGCTATTACCTTTCCGTGCTGCATCAATACACATCCAAGACCCTTCCCAGATGCGTCACAATATAGTGTAAAGCCTCCTGCTCCTACTGGAAGCGTCAAGATCGGGGCTGAGATCAATCTCTTCTTCAATTCTTCAAATGATGCCTGACAGCTAGCTGACCAAACAAACTCTACATCCTTGTGCGTCAAACGCGTTAAGGGAGCAGAGATCTTGGCAAAGTCCACCACGAACCTTCTGTAGTAACCAGCTAATCCCAAGAAACTTCGTACTTCTGCAACCGTTCTCGGGACTGGCCAATGCTCTACGGCCTCTATCTTCTTCGGATCCACTGACACTCCTGCCCCAGAAATTACATGCCCCAGGAACGAAATATGATCTAACCAGAATTCACACTTGTCGAGCTTCGCATAAAGTTGATGCTCCCTCAATGTCTGCAAGACAGTCCTAAGATGTTTCTCATGCTCCTCTTCACTGCTGGAATAGACAAGAATGTCATCTATGAACACCACCACAAATTTATCCAAGTACGGCAGAAAGATGCGGTTCATTAAATCCATGAATACTACGGGGGCGTTGGTTAGTCCAAAGGGCATTACTAAAAACTCATAATGCCATATCTAGATCTGAATGCTGTCTTCGGTATGTCTTGCTCCCGGACTCTTACTTGATAGTATCCCGACCGAAGATCGATCTTGGAAAAGACGCTGGCCTTGCTCAACTGGTCAAACAGGTCATCAATCCTTGGTAGCGGGTACTTATTCTTCACTGTTACTGCATTCAGCTTGCGGTAGTCGATGCACATCCTCGTCGACCCATCCTTCTTGGGAACTAGAATCACTGGCGCGGCCCAGGGCGATTTACTGTCTCGGATGAATCCCTTAGACTTCAACTCTTCTTCATGTTGATACAACTTATCCTGTTCTGACGGCGACATTCTGTAAACTCTGTCCGCAATAGGCCTCGTTCCAGGGTTCAACTCAATGCTAAATTCTACCTCTCTGACTGGGGGTATCCCTGGGAGCTCATCAGGGAAGACGTCGAGAAAATCTTCGACCACTCTCGGAATCTGTCCTGGCTCTGACACTGCTGCTGAGATGACGCCTCCGGCCTGATTCTTCAAGGTTCGAGTAAAGATGAACTGCTCCATCCCAGGAACGCTGAATATGACCCTACCTCCTCTACAATCAATTACCGCATGACTGTCTCTCAACCAGTCCATGCCAAGAACAACATCAAAATTCCCCATAGGGAATTCAATCAATGATGCGGGCAATAAATGCCCACACACCTCTACCGGACATGAAAAGTGCACTCTGCTCACTTCTACGAGCCCATTGCCGGTGAGTATATCCATCCTCTCCGGCAATGCCTCAAACACTAGTCCAATCCGTGTAGCATATTGTGCAGAGATGAATGAATGAGTAGCGCCTGAATCAAATAATGCTACAGCGGGAAATGAGGGTGACGAGAATTTTACCTGCCACCATGTCACTGGACGCTAGAGCCTCTCCCAAGGTTAATGTGAGAGCCTGGCCCCGCGGAGCCCCTTGTTGCGGCCTTCCTCGACCATGCTGTTGCTGCCTCTGAGGGCCTTCGGCTTTCTGTGCCTGGCGGAACATCTGAGCCTGCGTTGGTAGACGCTGGGCTAGGGGCCTTACTGCTAATACTGGCCCTCCACTCGGGATTGCCACTGGAGCTGGCAACGCTGGAAACTGCTGAGCTGGCCCTCCTGGCCTCTGCATCATAGGACAAGTAGAAATACGGTGGTCTGAACTACCACACCTCAAGCATAAGCCATTCGCTGACCGGCACACCTCCCTCGTGTGCCCTGCCTTCCCACAAAATGTACAGCCCTGGGGTGCTCCCTGACGCTGTTGCTGGTTCCTCGGCTGCTGATGCCGAACTGGCGCTGTATTAGTTGACACGGCCGTCCTCCGCGGCGCTCCCGCATCATGAATACGTACACCGGGTGCTGGTGCCGATGTTCGCTGCATTGCTCCTCCTCCAACCTGGGAATGAGATCTCTTCTGACCTCCTGCCCTCGATGCCAACCTCTGCTGGGTAAGCTCATGCCTCCGGGCTGCCGTCAAGACAGCGTCAAACGTCTGGTAGTCGTGTCCCTCCACAAGCTGTAGTAGTTCCAAATAAAGTCCCTGCTGGAACCTCATAGCTTTCTCTGGCTCCGTTGCCACCATTGCTGGTGCGAAACGGCACAATCTGCAGAACTCTGCTGCATACCCATCTACGGTCTTGCCTGCTTGCTTGAGATTGATTAACTTCTGCTGGAGCTCATATCGAGCTACTACGCCAAAATACTTGGCCTTGAATCTGTCACTGAAGGTGGTCCAACGAACAGGGCGTCTTGTACTAACTTCTTCTGATGCCCACCAGTCGCGGGCAAGATCCTGAAGTACCAGTTTGACCTGATCAACCTTCTCATCATCTGGAACCTTGGCTGCCACAAGAATGGCTTCGATGTCTTGAATCCATGCATCCGCAGTGATGGCATCCTCCGTGCCATCAAAATACCTCGGGTTCAAGCGACGGAACCTTCCTGATGCTCCCGAGTCAACTCCGGCACTCCTCTCAAGAGCTAACTGAATCCCTTGGTTCAGCAACACGTTCTGCTCCTGCTGCCGAGTCTGTTGCTGTTGGTTAGTGACAAGAAACCCCCGGATGATCTCCAGGAGCGCTACGGCGTCTGGTACGGCCGTCGCTGCTGGTGCTGCAGGAGTTTCAATAACCTGCGGCTGCACTGCCTCTGGTTCCCTTTCTGCTCGTGCCTGCACTGGAGAAGGTTCTCTCCCCTGTTGCTGTTCAGTCGAGCCATGCTCTTGCTGCTCTTCCTCATGGGCCTCTCCGGCTACAGAGAATGAAGCACCCCTATGGAGAAGAATATAAGATTATCAAGTCCGGACGAGGAAGATTTCGAGGATGCAAGTCAGGTTAGGGATCAAGGCAAGGACAGAGAGTTCGAAACAGAATTTCAAGGGGAACAAGTTTTGATTGAGACTCCTAATAATTTGCAATACCCCACAAGTCTGAAAATCAGACCTGCATGGGCCACCACTAAAACCTTGTCACGCCCCAGTACCGAAATACGGAGACGGACTAGGCCAGCTACACCATATGAGGTACGTAACGTCATACGGCGATCGTAGCTGTCGAGAGACTAGGGGGTACATGCTACAATCAAGTCTCCTATGGTCCCACAGAGTTCTATGTCTCAATCAATCAAATCACATCAGCAAATAGATGAACATTAAAGATAAAGCTGTAAGGCGTCCCCGACGCTGTATCAAAATGATTATGAGAGACTAGCTTCATAATTTAGCTATCTCGGATAGTCAGGAGTACAAAATTATACACAGCTGCAGTCTGTTTAATTACAATTATGTACTGACACAAAATATCGAGTAATTCGGCTAACAGGTGCCGGTGGCTAAATGCCGTAAAAGTATAAGCAGGAGTGGTGGAGAAGAAACCCACTCGAGTCCCCGAACTGCCATGCTCCTAGTATGCACCATGGATGTCAGGGAGGAAGATCGTGTCCTCAGGCTCTGCTACGGAATCTGGCCAAACAAAACCAGCGGGGTCAGCCCCGAATAGCAAGTACCGCCAAAGGGGCACAAGAGTTAAGACTAAAAACCCAGTTAATAGAATGATTGATAATAGTAACACTTATGCTACCATTATAGGGTAACGCCACATCCTCGAACCCATATGGCACCCTTACAACCAAACAAGGACAAAAGGTGCCGCATGGAGTCGGGACGCGTCGTACTCTATAACTTTCGCATAAGTTAAAGGGTATAAACAATAAAATCTCCTGATCGTGACTTCGGTCGATAGCCTATCGCAGCACAATAACCAACCCAACAATCAAACAAGAACATGGGTTGGATCATGTACCATGATAGACCATGTTCCTCAGTCATTCACAGAAGTAGCACTTCACAACCAGAATAAGTCTTCCGTTTATAACTTCGGTCCACAGCCTATCATAGTACGCTAACCAACCCAACAATCAAATAAGAACATGGGTTGGATCACGTACCATGACAGTCCGCTTCCCTCAGTTACTCACGGAAGGTAATAGGATACAAGCAAGTCGTTTTCACGGCCAATCAAGTCTATGAGTTTCTAGTGGGACGAGGTTATCCTCGCATCATGTTATTAGAAAATCCTCAGATCGTATCCTTCCAGCAAGGCTAGCCAACCCAGGGGTTCGCGTAGACAGGTATGATTGAGCACAGGTCCCTCGTAAGGCCACCTTGCTAAAACATATAATATGTAGCAGGAATTAATCGGATACAGTCATCCACTCGTTGCAGATGACACAGTATCCGTGGAGACCAGCCGGCACGTCAAGACAGTATCTCAAGGCGGCTGGTGTAACACGATCTCGGGATTTCGCCCTCCCCATGCATCTAGTATATTTAGTTGCCTAGTTTAACCCTAGGTGAAATCTGGACTCACATGCTGTGGCCTGCATGATTATCCTCCTAAAATCGTACCTTAGTATGAGTACCCCAAAGAGGATTCATGTCAATCAGTATGTCAACATGTTCTACCCTCCTTAGTGTAATACATCATTGCAAATACGCCACGTGGAGTTACGAGTCTTTTGTCGAGCATGAACAAGAACTGGGACATTCAGGTATGTGTATCAGGTAAGAACACTTTGTTCTCCGGGGTCACATTAGTGCTCTTATCATGCTCAGGACAAAAGGCGTAAGGATATAAATAGGCATATAATATATATTATATATATATATATATATATATATATATATATATATATATATATATAATAATAATAATAATAACAATAATAACAAGGTAACAATATAGGGCACAAAAGTCCATGCGGCTCAAAGGAAGTGAGTCCATGCGGCCGGGTCAATACTGGTTCATACGGCTGGGACTACATGCTTATGCGGCTCAGAGAGCCCCAAGGCGCATGCGGCTGGAAAGGCGGGTTCATGCGGACGAAGGGGGTGTCAGCGTATGCGGCTGCGAAAGGAGCAATCGCCAGGCGGCCGGGGTTCAACAGCATATGCGGCTACGATCAGACGAAGTCCTATGCGGCTGAGCATGGGCGATACATATGCGGCTGGATGATGGATGAGCTTTATGCGGCCCAAAACAGCAGCACATATGCGGCTAGGTGCAAAAGAACTCATGCGGCTGCGAAGCTAGCCGCATGAAGTCCATGCGACTCAAGATAACAGGGGCTCATGCGGCTGAGTCTGAACAAGGCTATGCGGCTCAATTACTTGCCGCATGAAGATTCATGCGGTCAAGTACTCAAGTAAGTCTTATGCGGCTAGGAAAGACTTTCCATGCGGCTGAAAAAGGCCATGCGGCCAGAGACTTGCCGCATGAAGACTCATGCGGTCAAGTACTGCTCTTCTTCTCCACCTGTCCGAGAAGAGGAGCCAAGCAACCATGGCTTCCAAGCTACACAAAACCTTCATCCGGAGCCCAAATCGGAACTACCTTAGGTCAAAATGGGGCAGAACAAAATTCTCTACAACATGGAACCATCAAAACTTAAAAATAATGAAGTTTGCTAGATCAAAACCAAGGAAATCCGAAAATGGTTAAAACCTAGATCTACAAAGATTAAAGCTTCAAAATGGAAAATTTCAAGTTCTAAACTAGTATAGAATAAGGAGAAGAACATATTTTGACAAATAATTTTGTAAGAAAACATCAACAACATTTATGGATCCATCTCTTGAGCAAGTTGGTACTTGCCTTGGTTGGTGGAGGAAAGTAAATGAGAGAAAATAAATGAGAGGAGAGAGAATGAGTTGAGTTATTATATAGAATCTTGGACCCATGGGTTCATGATGAACCATTGGTGAACCAAGAATGGGTTACCCAAATGAGCCAAAACTGTAGGCCCAAATGCAGAAAATAAATTAGGAATAATATTTTGTCAAATATTTTTGGGAAATGCATGAAGAAATACAGCATAATAAATATAGTATAAATACAAGGTAAATACAATTTATCGGTTTACGTATTAAAATACGTATTCCAGGATCGGGGAGTGACACTTTTATTGATGACTGTTCCAGGAAGGTTTGGGTCTATGCCTTAAAGACCAAGGATCAGGTGCTGCCTACTTTCAAGGAGTTTCAGGCCTCCGTTGAAAGGGAGACGGGCAAGAAGTTGTTGTGTGTTCGGTCCGACAATGGCGGCGAATACATCGGTCCCTTTGATGCGTATTGCAGAGAGCAAGGGATACGACACCAGAAGACTCCGCCAAAGACACCTCAGCTCAATGGTGTAGCGGAGCGCATGAACAGGACACTGATGGAGAGGGTGCGGTGTTTGCTGTCAGAAGCAAACTTGTCGGGCAGTTATTGGGGAGAGGCTCTTCTCACAGCTGCTTATATTATTAATTTGTCTCCTAGTGCTCCTTTGCAGGGTGATGTGCCTGACAAAGTATGGTACGGCAAGGAGCCGTCATACAGTCACCTGCGGGCGTTTGGTTGTAAGGCCTTCGTGCATGTACCGAAGGACGAGAGGACCAAACTTGAGCCGAAGACGAGGCGATGCGTCTTTGTCGGCTATGGTCAGGATGAGTTTAGCTATAGACTCTACGACCCAGTGGAAGAAAAGCTCTACAGAAGCAGGGACGTGGTGTTCGTCGAGGATCAGACCATGACCAACACTCAGGATTCCGAGACGCCTTCTGAGGCTGAGGAATTGCCTGAGTTAGAGTCATTTCGCTTCGAGCAGTTTCCAGAGGACATCGCAGAGGATCCAGTTATGGGGGAGCCGGTACATGGAGTTGCTCCCAACCTTGATCATCAGCCTGCTGATGGTGGTCAGGGTGTCCCTCAGGAGGATGAGCATGCCGGAGAGGTAGTTCCTGAAGGGGAGGAGGCTGTCGGTATACAGCCAGCACCAGTGGCTCCACTGAGAAGGAGCAACAGGGATCGTCGACCATCTACGAGATACTCGCCGGATGAGTATGTGCTACTGACTGACGGGGGAGAGCCCGAAAGTTTCGCAGAGGCTATGGAAGACGAACACAGGCAGGAGTGGATGGTGGCTATGCAGGAGGAGATGAGTTCCTTGCACACCAATTCTACTTATGATCTGGTGCGGTTGCCAAAGGGCAAGAAGGCTTTGAAAAATCGATGGGTATTCAGAGTGAAGCAGACGGATGATGCTACTCGCCCTCGATACAAAGCGAGGCTGGTAGTCAAGGGCTACGGTCAGCGGAAAGACGTGGATTATGATAAAATCTTTTCGCCTGTCGTCAAGCATTCGTCTATTCGGGTGGTGCTAGCATTAGCAGCCAGTTTTGACTTGGAGGTCGAGCAGATGGACGTGAAGACGGCGTTCCTCCACGGTGATCTTGAGGAGGAGTTGTACATGGAGCAGCCGGAGGGATTCTGTGAGAAGGGCAAGTCACATTTGGTCTGCCGGTTGAGGAAGAGCTTGTATGGTCTGAAGCAGGCTCCGAGGCAGTGGTACAGAAAGTTCGAGTCGTTTATGGGGGAGCATGGTTATGCACGGACGACGTCGGACCATTGTGCATTTGTGAGGTATTTTGCCGATGATGATTTTATCATCTTATTGCTCTATGTTGATGATATGCTATTAGTGGGTCGGAATGCCACTAGGATAGTGGAGTTGAAGCGCCAACTGGGCGCGGCCTTCTCTATGAAGGATTTGGGCACAGCGAAGACTATTCTTGGGATGGAGATCAGCCGAGAGAGAGAGTCCAAGCTGCTACACTTGTCCCAAAAGAAGTACATTCACCGGGTACTTCAGCGTTTCGGGATGGACGGGTCGAAGAAAGTGAGTTCCCCCCTCGCGGCTCACTTTAAGTTCACTGAGGAGCAGTGTCCATCTACCGAGGACGAAAAGGAAGATATGGAGCGGGTTCCATATGCTTCAGCTGTGGGAAGCCTTATGTATGCCATGGTGTGTACGAGGCCAGATATTGCTCATGCAGTTGGTACGGTTAGCAGGTATCTTTCGAATCCTGGAAGGGTACACTGGAGTGCGGTCAAGTAGATTCTACGATATCTTCAGGGCACTGCTGGTTGGAGACTTTCCTTTGGTGGTGACGAGCCGAAGCTGGTTGGGTATACCGACGCTGATATGGCTGGAGATGTAGACACGAGGCGATCGACTTCAGGCTACGTGATGATGTTTGCGGGAGGAGCAGTGTCGTGGCAGTCGCGGTTGCAGAAGTGTGTTGCCTTGTCGACGACGGAGGCGGAATACATTGCGACGACGGAGGCTTGCAAGGAGCTGTTGTGGATGAAGAAGCTGTTGCAGGAAATGGGACTGAAGCAAGAGCAGTATACTTTGCTTTGCGACAGTCAGAGTGCTATCCATCTTGTGAAGAATCAGACGTTTCATAGCCGGTCCAAGCACATCGAGACTCGGTATCATTGGATACGGGATGTGGTTGAAAAGAAGGACGCGGAGCTTGAGAAGGTGCATACAGATGACAACGGAACTGATATGTTCACGAAGATTCTACCAAGGGGGAAGTTTGAGTACTGCAGGCAGATCGTCGGGATGACGACGTCCTCCCCATAGTTGTGAAGGGGGAGATTTGTTGGAGTGGGTGGGGTTCCCAACCTATGTGGAGAAGATCCCGGAGTGCGACGAGCGCCGTCCGATGTCGGAGAAACTCGGGAGTAGTTGTTACTGCTGCTGCTGCCCCAAAGGGGGTTCTGGACCAAGTCTGCCGAGTTCGGGCCGAACTCGGTCCCAGGCCGAGTTCTGGCCGAACTCGGTCTGGCCGTTCCAGGGTTTGGCCATCCAGTGCTGGTTGCCACACACAGAGTTCTGGCCGAACTCTGTGTGTCGGGGGGCTGAAGCGGATTTCAGGATGAGTTTTCATCATTGGATCTAATCCAACGGTCCAGGTTGGTTGCGGGATTAGGGAGATATATTGAGTTTTCTCAACCCTAACTCATTATCGCATTGGACAACACAAGTTTGAGAGAGAAGGAGGCAAGAGTGCCATTACAACTTCGGAGAAGAAGACGGAGGATTGAGGGTCGCTGTTCGAAGGAGATCGTGTTCGGGTAATCTCTACTCGTCGTTCTCGCTCTTCGTAGCCTTGTAATCATTGTTCTTATCTCTGAGTGTTGTGGGGATCCGATTTGGATCGGGAGGAGTTTGTAGAGGGTGTAATTCTTCTATTCCATTAGTGGAGGCTTCTCAGGGTTGGACTCCGATCGTCCCGTGGTTTTTTCCCGCAAGGGTTTCCACGTCAAAAATTCTCTGTGTCTGCGTGATTGTTTTTGTGTGGCTATTTTTGGGTTCGTGCGTTGTATTGCTCGGTCCTCTCGCAGGTACTCTCCGGTTTGGGAAAAGGTTTCCGCGCTTCCTTCCCAACAGAGTGGTATCAGAGCCAGGTTTTGTTCTGGCTGATACCAACAGGTGGGACCCGGAGATAGCAGGTGGACAGTGATCGGCCGCCACGTCAACGGCGGTCCATGTCCGCGATTGCAAACTGCGGACAAGATATCATTTTTTATATACAGCTGGAAAATTAAAGCGAACGTTGCTTACTGATTTGAATATGCTGGAGTGGAAATGAACTGGGAAATGCTAAACGGTTTCTAGCCGTTGTCTATATATGAAGAGAACAATGCTTGCATGGGTGCTTACTGATTTCAAAATTGTGCTTGGGTTGGGTTGGTTATGTATTTTTGATCTGTTCAAGTTCCAGAGGATAATATATGTAACCACATTCAACATGTACGAAATGTATCCAACATTTTATGACTTTAATTTGAACTGTTATCGGAATCTATACTCTCTCTCCCTTTTTTTTTTCTTCTTTTGTTTATGAATTCTTGTTGACGGGTAGGGACACATATAACTTGTGAATCCAGCAAAGTGAAGTATACATGCATGGGTTAGGCAACTAGTCAATTTTGTGGTTAAGTGTATGAATGACGACTTCATTATTACTCCTCGTACGTGTGCTATTCTTACCTTTGGAAAATCTGATGGTATATCAAATCTTGACATAATGTATTTTTGACATACTTTTTTTACTTTTAAATTTTGTGTAAATTAAAATTATTCTAATGGCATTTCAACTATAGCGTTTCGATATTTTAGACACAATGACTTGTTTTTTACATTGTCCAACGGAACACATCGAAACTTTTTTTGGCTCGATCCGCTACTATTCCTCCATTCAGTCAGAGCTTTTATGTCTCTCCCCGCTGACCACATAGTCACTCGGATTCGGCATCCCAAATTTATAAATTGCTCTTTTAAAATATATTTCATCAATTTTAAAACACATCGAAACCACTTCAAAAGGAAGTATATATATAGGGTGATGACTTTATTATTACTCCTCCTGCGTGATTTCATATATCTAGAAATTCCCACGGTATATCAAGTCTCGACTAATGTATTTTTGCATATTTTTTTCGTTTTTTATTTTGGCTAAATTATTCTAATGGCTATCTATAGCGTCCGAACATTTTTGACATTTTAATATTTTACTGCTCGATTTTGTCACCCTCAACTTTATAAATTGTTCTTTTCAACCACTTTTCGTCAATTTTATCAGAACCATTTCAAAAGAATATCCGACAATACAAATATTAAAATTGCGAGTGTGTACTGCAAGGTATACTTTTGAAGTGGTCTCGATTTGTTTCAAATTTGACGAAAGGTGTTTAAAAGAACAATTTATGAAGTTGATCTTTCATTAATTTTGAAGCACATTAATGGAACCACTTCAAAAGAATATTTACAATATAAATATTTAAATTACGATTTGTATTGAGAAATTTTTTTTAAGTGGTCTCGATATGTTTCAAAATTTACGAAATATACTTCAAAAGAGCAATAAAATGGAAATACCAAAATCAAATAGTGAAAAGTTAATGTGCCAAACAAACTAAAAATACTACAGTTGGATTGCCATTATAATAACTAGTATATATGCATGTGCATTGCACATATTTATTATTCACATATTATAATTAGGAAAATTAAAAGACACTTGTAGTGGACGATGTTGATGAGTTGGTTTAACTCTGCTGATTTTAATTTATATAGGTTATGGATTCAACTCTTCTTGTAGTAATAACTTATAAGACTTAGCAAGTAGCATGAATCCTTCAATTTTCGCAATATGTTAATTCCTTCATAATGTATTTTTTTTTAAATAATTGTTAGTAAAATTTAGAGCCACAATGGGAGAGATTTCAAGTGCTATATTTTGACTTTAGTCATTTTATAGCACTTGAAGACTACAGTGGGCACTTGTCCATACTTATAAATTACTAGAAAGCTAAGAGACACTCCAGATTTGGAGCGTGTGCTAGCTCCACTATATTAATTTCTGGACCCACTAATATTAACCAATTTTACTAAACATGGAAGAAAAATAAAGAAAAACATAGGGTGGAAAAATCTTACCAGATATGAAAGAAAAATAAAAAGAAAAATGATGGAATATGTTAATTTCGAGTATTTGTTTGGAGTGTACCATTGTGTGCCAACTACCAATATCAAGGAGACACTCCAAAAATAATAATTTATACAATTACTAATAATTTGAAGTACGTGTTTGGATCCATTATGGATGCTCTTATTACACATATTCTTTTTAATTAGTATATATATTGAAGAATATTTTTGAAAATAAATTTTTTATTGAAAACTTGTCTGAAATAGGTCAATTAGTAGTATAATTATGAGAAATGCTATGGTTACAACCAATTTTGGTTATAAGTTTTACAATCGTCTATGTGGCATCCATTGATTGAGAGAGAGGAGGGACCGAATGGAACCATATGATCAGAAAGTGGATGTGGGTTGTAAGAAAGTTGTAAATATTTGATAGTAAACTTAGCATTTTTCTATAATTATTGTTAACTAACAAGAACGACAGAACATGAGCTATGAATAACAAAATAACCCATTGGTAGCAAGAATCTATAAACTTGGAAAAGAAAAAAAGAAAAGAAAATTAGTTAGCACGCTGATAAAACGGAGAAGTGTCCGTCCTTCAGTGATTGGATGCATG
The DNA here is from genome assembly GCA_029216955.1 of Iris pallida. Lineage (NCBI taxonomy): Eukaryota > Viridiplantae > Streptophyta > Magnoliopsida > Asparagales > Iridaceae > Iris > Iris pallida. The sequence continues at coordinate 5,662 of JANAVB010004607.1, read as the reverse complement.
TCAAGTTTGATGTTTGAAATAATTCCAATCATTTTCAATAAAAAAAATACTGAAATTAAAAGTTTGCATTAATCTTAACAACCATTTAAAAAAACATAAACGACAAACTACAGAAAATTCCAAAGCTTTCTTTAATACAATCTTCAATTTCTAAAAAAAGAAGAAGAAAAGAAAGAGAGAGGAAATTTGGCTTATATGTGAAGGAAAGCAATCCTTGGCCCCCACTATTCCATCCCTCTCTCTCTCTCTCTCTCTCTCTCTTTTCTCTCTCTATGAACCCATTTCTGCCATTTATTGGCTCCAATCTCAAATTTTGATGCTTTGATCCTCCTCTCCATCATCATCATCATCATCATCACCACAAATGGTGGGAGTGTTGAAGTCTCTGCTGTGGAGGGATGGTAGGAAGTTCATCAAGAGGAAGGACAGCGATGCAGGAGAACAAGGTTTCTCTCTCTCTTCTGTTCTCTTCTATTTTGGTGCAAATATTTGATTTTGATTGCGTAATATGATTTATTTCTACATTTTAGCAAATGGGTCATATTTATTTTCTCAATCTCGCAGCATTATGCGATTGTACACTCAATCACAGATTGTTTATTTTGATGGAAAAGCTGATTTATTTCTCGATTTTAGCAAATGAGTCATCGTGGCTAATTGCAGTTTACTTGTTGGTAGAATTAAGTTGCCTACATTTTTTTTTGTTTTGTTGGAAAGATGAGATTTTGACCGTGTCATCTGGTTTATTTCTCAATTTTAGAAAGTGGGACATCATCTGTGGTTTCATTGCATATGCATTTTAATTGGTTGCACATTTTGGTCGTTTATTGTTTGTTTGTTGATGTAATGAAATATGTTCTGCTTGGTCCATGTGCTCAACTTCAGAATAGACGTACAATTTGTATGGTCTTGATCAATTTGTTTGGAGGTGTTTGACTGATTTCCATTTGTATAGTTTGGTGTCTGCAATTGTTTATGTAGTTTGTCAGATTCTATTTTGGATGTTCTTTTAAATATTTTCCCTTTGGAAGTTGGAAGTTTGTTTTCTTCCCATTGTGTATATTTTGGAATCTATCTAGTTTTATACATGACTTCTCGGTTTGCATAGGTTCAAAAAATATGTGATATTCTATAAATGTTAATTTTATGAAATGGGTGTTTGCTTTAGACCATTACATTAAATTTGTGGGTTAGCAGGATGTGCTTTGTAACTCATATGACAATTGCTCTGTAATTTGGTTTGGCTAATTTACTTGCATGTGTGTCTATATCATAATTCACGGTGTCGGTCATATCGTATCGGCTTTCACATGCCCTGATCCGAAACTGGCCCTTACTAATACCGGCCGATACCTGCAATGGGTTTCTCTTTTCCCGGTCAGTTATGTTAAGAAAATAAGACGAAAAAGTGAAAGAAATATGAAAAAATGTGTGAACACAATGATTTGGTCATGTTGAAGATCAACATGCTACAGTGTGTCAATAAGGAGTGTGCTCGTCGGATTCCTTATCCACATAATGTCACCATTACCATTTGTTGAACTTGTATATCTATAAATTCACAACACTCATCGATCATAATATTATTCCATTCAAAACTATCTATTGTGGTTGTATTTGGTCTAAAAGCTAGTAATGATTATGACCAATTACGGGTAAATGGTTCATCAATGTTTAATATTATCCAATTTCCATTTAAAGCTGAAGAGAAATTTAAAAAAATTGAAAAATATGTCTAAATGTATCAAACATTTTTCTAGATTTTTTGATAAATTTTTGGTTTTCCAAAATGAAGAACTCGGGAACTCCGATCCAAAACCGTTGATACCAATACTCATAAAAAGCATCCAAATTGATTCTCATAATTCTGTCTAGCCGATCGATTTGAATTAACTAATCCCGAGGACTTTCCAATACTGATCGACCTTGGTATATATAAGTTAGCTGAATTTTGAGGTCTAGATCTTTTTCAGGTCCATGGATATCCATCTGACCAATTAATCATTATCTTCTTCATGGTGGTGCATATTCTCATCCCATTCAGTAGGTAAGTAGGTATGAAATTTGCTTTGGTAGTTGTTTTTGCCTTCATGGCATAAAGGTGCATTATGAGTAATCCAAAACTGTTGAGTATGTTTGCTGCTTGTGTTTCTTCTAAATGGATAAATTTCTTGAACTTATAACTATTTGTGTTCCTATCAGGTCCTTATCCATCTGTCCTTCGTGTTTGTATATGCACTGCCAGTTCTCTCTCAGATTCTCTTCTGATACTTCCATTATATATGTTCAAGCAAATACACAGTATTGTGGTTGATTGCTTATGTTAAGTAGCAGACCTTGTCCTCTGGAACTAATATAGCTTGTACACTAAAGTTGTGTCTATAGGAAACAAGAAAGAAATTGAAACTGGTTAAAGAAAGATAATAACAAAGAGGAGTGGAAATATGACCTCTTCAGATTCGGACACTTCGCGGCTATAATGATCAGTGATATCTCCCAACACGTGGCTCAGCTTAGGGCATTCCAACCCAACTCGAAGAGATAATGGAAAAAATATACAAATTCTCGTGTTGAAAGGTTTTCCATATTCTGTCATTTACTACTCAAATCTGTTGGATTAGTTTTAATTAGGATTTCTTTAGAAATATGTACTATTATATGATTGTTTTTTATATAGTTCGATTCATTTAGGACTTTTTTTGTTTCACGATTAGGAGTAACTTATGGCATCGATGGATCCACCTAGAATGTTGAGGGAGCATGTGCCCCCTTTGGAATATTTGGGGAAATGAATTAAGGTTGTGCACCTCAAACTTCCTCCTCATGAGATACACTTTTTTTAGACTAAACAGTGTGAATAAATCAACAAATCCTCCTGTGTGACCATTAATTGAAATGAAGAACCAAGTACAAATGTTGGAAACGTACAAGAAACACAATATACAAACTCAAACCAAAGTAAAAGCGGAACGATCTGCCAGCTACTCATGAGCTTGCCGAAGCTTGAATCATAACGAGATGTATTTGAATCTTCGAAGATTCAAGAAACAGAAAAGAGTAAGTGTTTCCCTTATTTATCCCCGTGGTCTCCCCATTGTCTTATATCATCTGCAAGTTTAAATATAGAAAACCTTGTGATATGGTTTCTTTTGAACAAATGGGTAAAAGCGTTGAAGGTTTTAAGGTGTCACTTCGGCACACAATACTCTTGATGAAATTTATTGCACTTAGTTGACCTATTTTTGTCTTCCAGGATAATGTCGCCATTCTGCCAAAATTTCTCGAACTTGTAAGGCCTAGTCATTTATTCTAAGTTGTGTACTAATCAATTTAGAATATTATTTGTTATGTACAACACTATATTGTCATGGAGTCCTTTGGTATGGAGTCCTTTGGGAGACTGCTAGGAAATATCAATAACTAGACGCTTGAGACTCTATTTTTAAGTAACACTGTTATTTCTGATATTCATGCAGCAATACAAGTTAATTTTTATACAGTAATTAAAATTCTGATAGTCCATGATTGGCCAGGTCGGGCACTGGAAGAACTCCGGGGTTCTTTGTATAATGACTTTCATTCTTCGGAAGGAGCAAAACGCCAACAACAGAGATTTTGTGGTCCAGTTGTGGCGATGACCTTTAATTTTGTGGTTTCTGTAGGAATAATTATGGCAAATAAAGTAGTAAGTTCTTAAATGTCTATCATACCAAACTTTCTGTTTGTTGCTTCATCAACTGTTTTAAATGGTGCTCGTCTCAACAGAGTTTCCTTTCTTGTGTAGTTTATATTTTCTTGCATAACATTACGTTCTTATGATAAGATATACTTTTGTAATATAGGTGATGGGAAAGGTCGGGTTCAACTTCCCAGTTGCTCTTTCATTAATCCACTACGTGACTGCTTGGTTTCTGTTGGCCATTTTCAGCGTACTTTCACTACTGCCTGCATCGCCTCCTTCTAAATCTACTCCTTTCTCTTCTTTATTTGCATTGGGTGCTGTTATGGCATTCTCCACTGGACTTGCTAACATCAGCTTACATCATAATAGGTGAATTGTAGCCAAAAAACTCGGTGCTTCTTGATGTGGATTATGCCTATTTATCTATGTTCCTTTTCTTTACCTTGTGTTTTTGGTGCAGTGTGGGTTTTTATCAGATGGCCAAGATAGCTGTTACTCCGACCATCGCTTTAGCTGAGTTTGTTCTCTTCCAAAAATTGGTTCCTTCACATAAGGTATGTCTTGATATCCTTTTTATTGTGTCTCTCTGTTTGTTAACACTTGAGAGTTTTCTGTTTACTGTTTTCTTTTTCTTTTGTTTCTTTGAGATAAGGTCCTTCATTAATGAGTGTCCCTGCCCTGGGACACTAGCACCAAGACCCCCTCTCATTTAACTGTCCGGGTTGGGATTTGAACCAATGTTCATTCCCCCCTCTTACCAGTGCTACCACTGGACCACTCACTTCAGGATTCATACTTCTCGACAGGCCAGACACTTCTGAACACTTATCCGACACTTGAAGGATACTTAGTCAACAAGGCATGATAAGTCGCTATTTATGTTGAGACTTTAAAATGAAGGTTGTCAAGGTAGATTGTGTCAAAGAAAGTGTGTAACTATTATTTTAAGCATTTAGGTAAGCACACTATTCTTATTATACTTGTAGATACACCTACACCCATGCAGATCTATATACTAAAGCTATCAATACATACGTATTTTTCTATGACGAATGACATGAAAAGTCTGTAAAATTTTCCTTACATCTCCAAACGGTCCATAAAGAACCAGGAGAACCAAACTATGTGGCATGGGCAATTATATGACATGGCGTTATAAGGGAGCGTACATTAGATGCATCGATTTTAGCGTATCCTAGTGTATTTTGGGGTATCAATTTTGGAATGTATGCTTTTTGGGAGCCATGAGGTCCTTGACATAGACTTATAGTACATACATTGAGAAATATTTACTGGAGCCATCGAATTTAGTAGACTACCAGGTCCCACCAATTCCAGGCTTCTAGGAATAATGAGGGAATTAGTATTGAGTGGCGTGTTCTCGCACCAAGTAGTAGTTTGGACGAAGTAGGAATCTTAGTATGTAGAAAGGACTAGTTTTAAGTGGCAATATTAGAGAGAAAATAGTGGAAACTCTAAAGGTGAGAAATTATGATTGATAAGAGAGGATCTCCATTTAAGATGTAGGTGAGAATCCTAGTTTGAAAGGCATTAGGTGAATCGTATCTTTAGTCTACTAAAACCCTTTGGACCACATAATATCCTCCAAACCGTACAAAGTCCCAACTTAATTTAAGCAGACAAGCAAACAGGAAGTGTGGAATAAACCTTTTGTTTAGACCAAAAATTGGGTCTGTTGCACTTGGGACATGCTTTTCTTCATGCTACCTTCGTTCAGATCAAACTGGGATTTGTTTGCATGGATTGTATCTGCCCAGCGAATGTCTTGCTGTAAAATTCAGTCATACTGGAATCTGGAAAGGACCAGACAGAAATTAACAGTTTCTGCTGCTTCGCTGGCTCTGTTTTTGGGATTCAACCTTGACTTGTGTCTTTAAGACTTCATGTATATGATGATTAACCATTTCTCAAAGATGGTCCATATATCCACTATTAGAAGATCCACTGAAGCATGTGAAA